>WNGS01168302.1:48762-60558 GCA_020271785.1 Procambarus virginalis | reverse complement strand
GAAGCAGTTACGCAAGTACTTACGAATGTGTACATCTTTCTTCAACCGTTGACGGCTTTGGTTACATTTATTAAACCGTTTACAAGCATGAAAACTTGCCAATGGCAACATGGCAACAATCTCTCGTTGCCAAGCTCCGGCGCCGCGTTACCAAGTGAACGAAAATATCAGAAAGTATCGCTCACCGGACTGGTCTGTCAGTCAGATATATTCACTCACAGCTATGTTACCAGCGCCACTATAACAGTCACTCTCACTACTCAAGATACAACACACCACAAACTATCTCTCAGTCATACTTACAAAAGTGAACTAAGTAATTAACTGGCACCGCGCCACTTAAATAAGTGTCCGCACTAAATAAAGTGAATGAGACGAAGTTTATTGACAAGTGTGACACGCTGTTGACTAACAATTATGCCAACACGTGATCCATTAATTATTATGTAATTTTTATTTACCTGAGGGCCACTAGTGGCCTTGACGAGGACAGAAAGTCAGCGGCTTGTCAAATGCCCCTTCCCCTGATGCTCTTTTCCAGCTGTAGTTTAAAACACAATAGAGTTTTGGCTTCTACGGGTTCGGCGGGTAGGCGGTTCCTCGGGTTTACAACACTATGGGTGAAAATAAAACATCTTCTGGTTTTTGTGTTACATTGTGGCTTCTTGAGCCACAGTTTAGACTCCTCGCGTTGTGCTTCAAGCTGAATATTGTGTGTTGAGATGACTCAACTTCTGATCAATGTTGCAGCTTGCATAAACGAGGCCATTGATATTGTAGCATCTTTGGAGCGCTTATATCGTGACTTATCCCATGATATCCCATGATATCTAACACGACCATCCCATGATATCTAACACGACCATCCCATGATATCCTATGATATCTAACACGACCATCCCATGATAGCTAACACGACCATCCCATGATATCCTATGATATCTAACACGACCATCCCATGATAGCTAACACGACCATCCCATGATATCCTATGATAGCTAACACGACCATCCCATGATAGCTAACACGACCATTCCATGATGTCCAACGATAGCTAACCCGACCATCCCATGATATCCCATGATAGCTAACACGACCATCCCATGATATCTAACACGACCATCCCATGATATCCTATGATATCTAACACGACCATCCCATGATAGCTAACACGACCATCCCATGATATCCTATGATAGCTAACACGACCATCCCATGATAGCTAACACGACCATTCCATGATGTCCAACGATAGCTAACCCGACCATCCCATGATATCCCATGATAGCTAACACGACCATCCCATGATATCTAACACGACCATTCCATGATATTCCATGATAGCTAACACGACCATCCTATGATATCCCATGATAGCTAACCCGACCATTCCATGATATCCCATGATAGCTAACACGACCATTCCATGATATCCTATGATAGCTAACACGACCATCCCATGATATCCCACGATAGCTAACCCGACCATTCCATGATATCCCACGATAGCTAACCCGACCATCCCATGATATCTAACACGACCATTCCATGATAGCTAACACGACCACCCCATGATATCCTATGATAGCTAACACGACCATTCCATGACAGCTAACACGACCATCCCATGATATCCTATGATAGCTAACACGACCACCCCATGACAGCTAACACGACCATCCCATGATATCCTATGATAGCTAACACGACCATTCCATGACAGCTAACACGACCATTCCATGATATCCTATGATAGCTAACACGACCATTCCATGACAGCTAACACGACCATTCCATGATATCCTATGATAGCTAACACGACCACCCCATGATA
Organism: Procambarus virginalis; assembly: GCA_020271785.1. NCBI lineage: Eukaryota > Metazoa > Arthropoda > Malacostraca > Decapoda > Cambaridae > Procambarus > Procambarus virginalis. The sequence goes on along the minus strand of WNGS01168302.1, from coordinate 58,724 downwards.
TCCTATGATAGCTAACACGACCATTCCATGACAACTAACACGACCATCCCATGATATCCTATGATAGCTAACACGACCATTCCATGATAGCTAACACGACCATTCCATGATATCTAACACGACCATTCCATGATAGCTAACACGACCATCCCATGATATCCCACGATAGCTAACCCGACCATCCCATGATATCCCATGATAGCTAACCCAACCATCCCATGATATCCCATGATATCACATGGGATGATATCATTATCTTGCACACTCAAGGCACTGTCCATCCCACACCTCTCACATTACCACGAAGACGAGTTCGTAAGTTATAATATAATGTTCACTCAGGATCTGTAAGATGAGTTAATTTGAGACTAAAACTCTAAGTTAGGAAGAAATATAATCAGCTATTTTCACATCTATTAAATAATCTATATAAATAACAAGTAAATGTTTGTTCAAAATCGCTAATCTCCGTAAGTTCTTCACCGATTGCTTTGATATTTTGACACAACGTTGCATTCGCATACGCGCGTGTTTTTATATACCTACTATATACATGCCACACCTATGACAGGTAAAACCATGCTTTTTATTGAAAAAAAAACAGCGCCATCTGATGCACGTAAAAGCAACACACGCTGTACTCAATATGTTACAATTGTATTTTAATGTTTCTGATTGCATTGATTAATTGAATTTTCATAGATTTCGATTTATTTTCATTTTGATTTGACTACCTGTGTCTCCCCAGGTGACCCCTTGAGACACACAGGTGTCTCACGACCACGAGCTAAGAATATGTTTTCTTCTTGAATATTCTCCTTGATCAATGAGACTGTGATGGACGATCATCTTATGTATCCTTCGTAATTCTGTTGTCGAGTTCACGCCTAATTATATATGTATCCAGCATGGAAATGGGATTTTATGGCATTGAATCAAATAATTACAGTAAAATGATTATAATTTTCTATATTGGTTCTTTATTGAATATAAATTAATACAAGGGGGAATCTAGATTATATATTGATATAAAATAACAAGGTTAGGAAACATTTGTGAAGAGGAAGATTAAAAAAAAGGAAATTATATTTTACATAAACATTGTAGTTAACAGTCTGGGTAAGAGAGGGAGAGCTTAGGCTAGGGCAAGAGAAGGAGAGATGAAGGGAGATGGGAATAGGGAAGGAATAGGAAGACTGAGGATAGGTAAGGGGTAGCGACCACGTACCGGGGACACATTCAACAGAGACTGCATATATATATAACCTGTGAAATTTATACATTCTCGCAGCATCTGAGATGAATCTCTGGGATGTTTACCTCGGAGATGAAGATGCTGATCACAAGGCTTACGGAGGAATTCTGTTCTTGGTAACAAACTGCGTGCTCTCAAGAGTCGTGTGTCCCAGTGGCCTTCCTCCTGCCACCGTAACCGACGGTGGGAAACGGCTCTGGCTAGGTTACGTCTTGGCCATACCCGTTTAACTCACGGTCACTTAATGGAGCGCCGCCCTGCTCCTTATGTCCGAATTTCATTGTCCCTCTTACGGTCGTACATATCCTTGTTGAATGTCCTGACTTCCAGGACGAGCGTGTNAGTGTGGCTCCTGCTGGTAGTGTGGTGGCTCCTGCTGTTAGTGTAGTGGCTCCTGCTGGTAGTGTAGTGGCTCTCTGGTAGTGGGTGTCTCCTGCTGGTAGTGTAGTGGCTCCTGCTGGTAGTGTAGTGGCTCCTGCTGGTAGTGGTGGCTCCTGCTGGTAGTGTGGCTCCTGCTGGTAGTGTGGTGGCTCCTGCTGGTAGTGTGGTGGCTCCTGCTGGTAGTGTGGTGGCTCCTGCTGGTAGTGTGTGGCTCCTGCTGGTAGTGTGGTGGCTCCTGCTGGTAGTGTGGTGGCTCCTGCTGGTAGTGTGGCTCCTGCTGGTAGTGTGGTGGCTCCTGCTGTAGTGTGGTGGCTCCTGCTGGTAGTGTGGTGGCTCCTGCTGGTAGTGTGGTGGCTCCTGCTGGTAGTGTGGTGGCTCCTGCTGGTAGTGTGGTGGCTCCTGCTGGTAGTGTGTGGCTCCTGCTGGTAGTGTGGTGGCTCCTGCTGGTAGTGTGGTGGCTCCTGCTGGTAGTGTGGCTCCTGCTGGTAGTGTGGTGGCTCCTGCTGGTAGTGTGGTGGCTCCTGCTGGTAGTGTGGTGGCTCCTGCTGGTAGTGTGGTGGCTCCTGCTGGTAGTGTGGTGGCTCCTGCTGGTAGTGTGGTGGCTCCTGCTGGTAGTGTGGTGGCTCCTGCTGGTAGTGTGGCTCCTGCTGGTAGTGTGGTGGCTCCTGCTGGTAGTGTGTGGCTCCTGCTGGTAGTGTGGTGGCTCCTGCTGGTAGTGTGGTGGCTCCTGCTGGTAGTGTGGTGGCTCCTGCTGGTAGTGTGGTGGCTCCTGCTGGTAGTGTGGCTCCTGCTGGTAGTGTGGTGGCTCCTGCTGGTAGTGTGGTGGCTCCTGCTGGTAGTGTGGTGGCTCCTGCTGGTAGTGTGGTGGCTCCTGCTGGTAGTGTGGTGGCTCCTGCTGGTAGTGTGGTGGCTCCTGCTGGTAGTGTGGTGGCTCCTGCTGGTAGTGTGGCTCCTGCTGGTAGTGTGGTGGCTCCTGCTGGTAGTGTGGTGGCTCCTGCTGGTAGTGTGGTGGCTCCTGCTGGTAGTGTGGCTCCTGCTGGTAGTGTGGTGGCTCCTGCTGGTAGTGTGGTGGCTCCTGCTGGTAGTGTGGTGGCTCCTGCTGGTAGTGTGGTGGCTCCTGCTGGTAGTGTGGTGGCTCCTGCTGGTAGTGTGGTGGCTCCTGCTGGTAGTGTGGTGGCTCCTGCTGGTAGTGTGGTGGCTCCTGCTGGTAGTGTGGTGGCTCCTGCTGGTAGTGTGGTGGCTCCTGCTGGTAGTGTGGTGGCTCCTGCTGGTAGTGTGGTGGCTCCTGCTGGTAGTGTGGTGGCTCCTGCTGGTAGTGTGGTGGCTCCTGCTGGTAGTGTGGTGGCTCCTGCTGGTAGTGTGGCTCCTGCTGGTAGTGTGGTGGCTCCTGCTGGTAGTGTGGTGGCTCCTGCTGGTAGTGTGGTGGCTCCTGCTGGTAGTGTGGTGGCTCCTGCTGGTAGTGTGGTGGCTCCTGCTGGTAGTGTGGTGGCTCCTGCTGGTAGTGTGGTGGCTCCTGCTGGTAGTGTGGCTCCTGCTGGTAGTGTGGCTCCTGTAGTGTGTGGCTCCTGCTGGTAGTGTGGCTCCTGCTGGTAGTGTGGCTCCTGCTGGTAGTGTGGTGGCTCCTGCTGTTAGTGTGGTGGCTCCTGCTGGTAGTGTGGTGGCTCCTGCTGGTAGTGTGGTGGCTCCTGCTGGTAGTGTGTGGCTCCTGCTGGTAGTGTGGTGGCTCCTGCTGGTAGTGTGGTGGCTCCTGCTGGTAGTGTGGCTCCTGCTGGTAGTGTGGTGGCTCCTGCTGGTAGTGTGGTGGCTCCTGCTGGTAGTGTGGTGGCTCCTGCTGGTAGTGTGGTGGCTCCTGCTGGTAGTGTGGTGGCTCCTGCTGGTAGTGTGTGGCTCCTGCTGGTAGTGTGGCTCCTGCTGGTAGTGTGGTGGCTCCTGCTGGTAGTGTGGTGCTCCTGCTGGTAGTGTGGTGGCTCCTGCTGGTAGTGTGGTGGCTCCTGCTGGTAGTGTGGTGGCTCCTGCTGGTAGTGTGGTGGCTCCTGCTGGTAGTGTGGTGGCTCCTGCTGGTAGTGTGGTGGCTCCTGCTGGTAGTGTGGTGGCTCCTGCTGGTAGTGTGGTGGCTCCTGCTGGTAGTGTGGTGGCTCCTGCTGGTAGTGTGGTGGCTCCTGCTGGTAGTGTGTGGCTCCTGCTGGTAGTGTGGTGGCTCCTGCTGGTAGTGTGGTGGCTCCTGCTGGTAGTGTGGTGGCTCCTGCTGGTAGTGTGTGGCTCCTGCTGGTAGTGTGGCTCCTGCTGGTAGTGTGGTGCTCCTGCTGGTAGTGTGTGCTCCTGCTGGTAGTGTGGTGGCTCCTGCTGGTAGTGTGGTGGCTCCTGCTGGTAGTGTGGTGGCTCCTGCTGGTAGTGTGGTGGCTCCTGCTGGTAGTGTGGTGGCTCCTGCTGGTAGTGTGGCTCCTGCTGGTAGTGTGGTGGCTCCTGCTGGTAGTGTGGTGGCTCCTGCTGGTAGTGTGGTGGCTCCTGCTGGTAGTGTGGTGGCTCCTGCTGGTAGTGTGGTGGCTCCTGCTGGTAGTGTGGTGGCTCCTGCTGGTAGTGTGGTGGCTCCTGCTGGTAGTGTGGTGGCTCCTGCTGGTAGTGTGGTGGCTCCTGCTGGTAGTGTGGTGGCTCCTGCTGGTAGTGTGGTGGCTCCTGCTGGTAGTGTGGCTCCTGCTGGTAGTGTGGTGGCTCCTGCTGGTAGTGTGGTGGCTCCTGCTGGTAGTGTGGTGGCTCCTGCTGGTAGTGTGGTGGCTCCTGCTGGTAGTGTGGTGGCTCCTGCTGGTAGTGTGGTGGCTCCTGCTGGTAGTGTGGCTCCTGCTGGTAGTGTGGCTCCTGGTAGTGTGGTGGCTCCTGCTGGTAGTGTGGCTCCTGCTGGTAGTGTGGCTCCTGTAGTGTGGTGGCTCCTGCTGGTAGTGTGGCTCCTGCTGGTAGTGTGGTGGCTCCTGCTGGTAGTGTGGTGGCTCCTGCTGGTAGTGTGGTGGCTCCTGCTGGTAGTGTGGCTCCTGCTGGTAGTGTGGTGGCTCCTGCTGGTAGTGTGGCTCCTGCTGGTAGTGTGGTGGCTCCTGCTGGTAGTGTGGTGGCTCCTGCTGGTAGTGTGGTGGCTCCTGCTGGTAGTGTGGTGGCTCCTGCTGGTAGTGTGGCTCCTGGTAGTGTGGTGGCTCCTGCTGGTAGTGTGGTTCCTGCTGGTAGTGTGGTGGCTCCTGCTGGTAGTGTGGCTCCTGCTGGTAGTGTGGCTCCTGCTGGTAGTGTGGTGGCTCCTGCTGGTAGTGTGGCTCCTGGTAGTGTGGTGGCTCCTGCTGGTAGTGTGTGGCTCCTGCTGGTAGTGTGGTGGCTCCTGCTGGTAGTGTGGTGGCTCCTGCTGGTAGTGTGGCTCCTGCTGGTAGTGTGTGGCTCCTGCTGGTAGTGTGGCTCCTGGTAGTGTGGTGGCTCCTGCTGGTAGTGTGGCTCCTGGTAGTGTGGTGGCTCCTGCTGGTAGTGTGGTGGCTCCTGCTGGTAGTGTGGTGGCTCCTGCTGGTAGTGTGGCTCCTGCTGGTAGTGTGGCTCCTGCTGGTAGTGTGTGGCTCCTGCTGGTAGTGTGGTGGCTCCTGCTGGTAGTGTGGTGGCTCCTGCTGGTAGTGTGGTGGCTCCTGCTGGTAGTGTGGCTCCTTCTGGTAGTGTGGCTCCTGCTGGTAGTGTGGCTCCTGCTCGTAGTGTGGTGGCTCCTGCTGGTAGTGTGGCTCCTGTAGTGTGTGGCTCCTGCTGGTAGTGTGGTTCCTGTGGGTAGTGTGGTGGCTCCTGCTGGTAGTGTGGTGGCTCCTGCTGGTAGTGTGGCTCCTGCTGGTAGTGTGGTGGCTCCTGCTGGTAGTGTGGCTCCTGGTAGTGTGGTGGCTCCTGCTGGTAGTGTGGCTCCTGGTAGTGTGGTGGCTCCTGCTGGTAGTGTGGCTCCTGCTGGTAGTGTGGTGGCTCCTGCTGGTAGTGTGGCTCCTGCTGGTAGTGTGGTGGCTCCTGCTGGTAGTGTGGCTCCTGCTGGTAGTGTGGTGGCTCCTGCTGGTAGTGTGGTGGCTCCTGCTTGTAGTGTGGCTCCTGGTAGTGTGGTGGCTCCTGCTGGTAGTGTGGTGGCTCCTGCTGGTAGTGTGGTGTCTCTGCTGGTAGTGTGGCTCCTGCTGGTAGTGTGGCTCCTGCTGGTAGTGTGGTGGCTCCTGCTGGTAGTGTGGTGGCTCCTGCTGGTAGTGTGGTGGCTCCTGCTGGTAGTGTGGTGGCTCCTGCTGGTAGTGTGGTGGCTCCTGCTGGTAGTGTGTGGCTCCTGCTGGTAGTGTGGTGGCTCCTGCTGGTAGTGTGGCTCCTGGTAGTGTGGTGGCTCCTGCTGGTAGTGTGGTGGCTCCTGCTGGTAGTGTGGTGGCTCCTGCTGGTAGTGTGGCTCCTGGTAGTGTTGTGGCTCCTGCTGGTAGTGTGGCTCCTGTAGTGTGGTGGCTCCTGCTGGTAGTGTGGTGGCTCCTGCTGGTAGTGTGGTGGCTCCTGCTGGTAGTGTGGCTCCTGCTGGTAGTGTGGCTCCTGCTGGTAGTGTGGTGGCTCCTGCTGGTAGTGTGGCTCCTGGTAGTGTGGTGGCTCCTGCTGGTAGTGTGGTGGCTCCTGCTGGTAGTGTGGTGGTCCTGCTGGTAGTGTGGCGGCTCTTGCTGGTAGTGTGGTGGCTCCTGCTGGTAGTGTGGTGGCTGCTGCTGGTAGTGTGGTGGCTCCTGCTGGTAGTGTGGTGGCTCCTGCTGGTAGTGTGGTGGCTCCTGCTTGTAGTGTGGCTCCTGCTGGTATGTGGTGGCTCCTGCTGGTAGTGTGGCTCCTGCTGGTAGTGTGGTGGCTCCTGCTGGTAGTGTGGCTCCTGCTGGTAGTGTGGCTCCTGCTGGTAGTGTGGCTCCTGGTAGTGTGGTGGCTCCTGCTGGTAGTGTGGTGGCTCCTGCTGGTAGTGTGGTGGCTCCTGCTGGTAGTGTGGCTCCTGGTTGTGTGGTGGCTCTTGCTGGTAGTGTGGTGGCTCCTGGTAGTGTGGCTCCTGCTGGTAGTGTGGTGGCTCCTGCTGGTAGTGTGGTGGCTCCTGCTGGTAGTGTGGCTCCTGCTGGTAGTGTGGTGGCTCCTGCTGGTAGTGTGGTGGCTCCTGCTGGTAGTGTGGCTCCTGCTGGTAGTGTGGTGGCTCCTGCTGGTAGTGTGGCTCCTGGTAGTGTGGTGGCTCCTGCTGGTAGTGTGGTGGCTCCTGCTGGTAGTGTGGTGGCTCCTGCTGGTAGTGTGGTGGCTCCTGCTGGTAGTGTGGCTCCTGCTGGTAGTGTGGTGGCTCCTGCTGGTAGTGTGGCTCCTGCTGGTAGTGTGGTGGCTCCTGGTAGTGTGGTGGCTCCTGGTAGTGTGGTGGCTCCTGCTGGTAGTGTGGCTCCTGCTGGTAGTGTGGCTCCTGGTAGTGTGGTGGCTCCTGCTGGTAGTGTGGCTTCTGCTGGTAGTGTGGCTCCTGGTAGTGTGGTGGCTCCTGCTGGTAGTGTGGCTCCTGCTGGTAGTGTGGTTCCTGGTAGTGTGGTGGCTCCTGCTGGTAGTGTGGCTCTTGCTGGTAGTGTGGCTCCTGCTGGTAGTGTGGCTCCTGGTAAGGTGGTGGCTCCTGCTGGTAGTGTGGTGGCTCCTGCTGGTAGTGTGGTGGCTCCTGCTGGTAGTGTGGCGGCTCCTGCTGGTAGTGTGGTGGCTCCTGCTGGTAGTGTGGCTCCTGGTAGTGTGGTGGCTCCTGCTGGTAGTGTGGCTCCTGCTGGTAGTGTGGTGGCTCCTGCTGGTAGTGTGGTGGCTCCTGCTTGTAGTGTGGCTCCTGCTGGTAGTGTGGTGGCTCCTGCTGGTAGTGTGGTGGCTCCTGCTGGTAGTGTGGTGGCTCCTGCTGGTAGTGTGGTGGCTCCTGCTGGTAGTGTGGTGGCTCCTGCTGGTAGTGTGGTGGCTCCTGCTGGTAGTGTGGTGGCTCCTGCTGGTAGTGTGGTGGCTCCTGCTGGTAGTGTGGTGGCTCCTGCTGGTAGTGTGGTGGCTCCTGCTGGTAGTGTGGCGGCTCCTGCTGGTAGTGTGGTGGCTCCTGCTGGTAGTGTGGTGGCTCCTGCTGGTAGTGTGGTGGCTCCTGCTGGTAGTGTGGTGGCTCCTGCTGGTAGTGTGGTGGCTCCTGCTGGTAGTGTGGTGGCTCCTGCTGGTAGTGTGGTGGCTCCTGCTGGTAGTGTGGTGGCTCCTGCTGGTAGTGTGGTGGCTCCTGCTGGTAGTGTGGTGGCTCCTGCTGGTAGTGTGGTGGCTCCTGCTGGTAGTGTGGTGGCTCCTGCTGGTAGTGTGGTGGCTCCTGCTGGTAGTGTGGTGGCTCCTGCTGGTAGTGTGGTGGCTCCTGCTGGTAGTGTGGTGGCTCCTGCTGGTAGTGTGGTGGCTCCTGCTGGTAGTGTGGTGGCTCCTGCTGGTAGTGTGGTGGCTCCTGCTGGTAGTGTGGTGGCTCCTGCTGGTAGTGTGGTGGCTCCTGCTGGTAGTGTGGTGGCTCCTGCTGGTAGTGTGGTGGCTCCTGCTGGTAGTGTGGTGGCTCCTGCTGGTAGTGTGGTGGCTCCTGCTGGTAGTGTGGTGGCTCCTGCTCCTGCTGTAGTGTGGTGGCTCCTGCTGGTAGTGTGGTGGCTCCTGCTGGTAGTGTGGTGGCTCCTGCTGGTAGTGTGGTGGCTCCTGCTGGTAGTGTGGTGGCTCTTGCTGGTAGTGTGGTGGCTCCTGCTGGTAGTGTGGTGGCTCCTGCTGGTAGTGTGGTGGCTCCTGCTGGTAGTGTGGTGGCTCCTGCTGGTAGTGTGGTGGCTCCTGCTGGTAGTGTGGTGGCTCCTGCTGGTAGTGTGGTGGCTCCTGCTGGTAGTGTGGTGGCTCCTGCTGGTAGTGTGGTGGCTCCTGCTGGTAGTGTGGCTCCTGCTGGTAGTGTGGCTCCTGGTAGTGTGGTGGCTCCTGCTGGTAGTGTGGCTCCTGCTGGTAGTGTGGCTCCTGGTAGTGTGGTGGCTCCTGGTAGTGTGGTGGCTCCTGCTGGTAGTGTGGTGGCTCCTGCTGGTAGTGTGGCTCCTGGTAGTGTGGCGGCTCCTGCTGGTAGTGTGGCTCCTGCTGGTAGTGTGGCTCCTGGTAGTGTGGTGGCTCCTGGTAGTGTGGTGGCTCCTGCTGGTAGTGTGGTGGCTCCTGCTGGTAGTGTGGTGGCTCCTGCTGGTAGTGTGGTGGCTCCTGCTGGTAGTGTGGTGGCTCCTGCTGGTAGTGTGGTGGCTCCTGCTGGTAGTGTGGTGGCTCCTGCTGGTAGTGTGGTGGCTCCTGCTGGTAGTGTGGTGGCTCCTGCTGGTAGTGTGGTGGCTCCTGCTGGTAGTGTGTGGCTCCTGCTGGTAGTGTGGTGGCTCCTGCTGGTAGTGTGGTGGCTCCTGCTGGTAGTGTGGTGGCTCGTGCTGGTAGTGTGGTGGCTCCTGCTGGTAGTGTGGTGGCTCGTGCTGGTAGTGTGGTGGCTCCTGCTGGTAGTGTGGTGGCTCCTGCTGGTAGTGTGGTGGCTCCTGCTGGTAGTGTGGTGGCTCCTGCTGGTAGTGTGGTGGCTCCTGCTGGTAGTGTGGTGGCTCGTGCTGGTAGTGTGGTGGCTCGTGCTGGTAGTGTGGTGGCTCGTGCTGGTAGTGTGGTGGCTCCTGCTGGTAGTGTGGTGGCTCCTGCTGGTAGTGTGGTGGCTCGTGCTGGTAGTGTGGTGGCTCGTGCTGGTAGTGTGGTGGCTCCTGCTGGTAGTGTGGTGGCTCCTGCTGGTAGTGTGGTGGCTCCTGCTGGTAGTGTGGTGGCTCCTGCTGGTAGTGTGGTGGCTCCTGCTGGTAGTGTGGTGGCTCCTGCTGGTAGTGTGGTGGCTCCTGCTGGTAGTGTGGCTCCTGCTGGTAGTGTGGTGGCTCCTGCTGGTAGTGTGGTGGCTCCTGCTGGTAGTGTGGCTCCTGCTGGTAGTGTGGCTCCTGCTGGTAGTGTGGTGGCTCCTGCTGGTAGTGTGGTGGCTCCTGCTGGTAGTGTGGCTCCTGCTGGTAGTGTGGCTCCTGCTGGTAGTGTGGTGGCTCCTGCTGGTAGTGTGGTGGCTCCTGCTGGTAGTGTGGCTCCTGCTGGTAGTGTGGTGGCTCCTGCTGGTAGTGTGGCTCCTGCTGGTAGTGTGGCTCCTGCTGGTAGTGTGGCGGCTCCTGCTGGTAGTTGGTGGCTCCTGCTGGTAGTGTGGCTCCTGCTGGTAGTGTGGTGGCTCCTGCTGGTAGTGTGGCTCCTGCTGGTAGTGTGGCTCCTGCTGGTAGTGTGGTGGCTCCTGCTGGTAGTGTGGTGGCACCTGCTGGTA
>WNGS01168302.1:23664-37778 GCA_020271785.1 Procambarus virginalis | reverse complement strand
ACGGGTGTCTGAAGTTGTCTGTCACGGGTGTCTGAAGTTGTCTGTCACGGGTGTCTGAAGTTGTCTGTCACGGGTGTCTGAAGTTGTCTGTCACGTCTGTGTCTGAAGTGTCTGTCACAGGTGTCTGAAGTGTTTGTCACAGGTGTCTGAAGTTGTCTGTCACAGGTGTCTGAAGTTGTTTGTCACGGGTGTCTGAAGTTGTCTGTGACGGGTGTCTGAGTTGTCTGTGACGGGTGTCTGAAGTTGTCTGTCAGGGTGTCTGAAGTTGTCTGTCACGGGTGTCTGAAGTTGTCTGTCAGGGTGTCTGAAGTTGTTGTCACAGGTGTCTGAAGTTGTCTGTCACAGGTGTCTGAAGTTGTTTGTCACAGGTGTCTGAAGTTGTCTGTCACAGGGTCTGAAGTTGTTTGTCACAGGTGTCTGAAGTTGTCTGTCACAGGTGTCTGAAGTTGTCTGTCACGGGTGTCTGAAGTTGTCTGTCACGGTGTCTGAAGTGTTTCTGTCACAGGTGTCTGAAGTTGTCTGTCACGGGTGTCTGAAGTTGTCTGTCACGGGGTCTGAAGTTGTCTGTCACGGGTGTCTGAAGTTGTGTGTCACGGTGTCTGAAGTTGTCTGTCACAGGTGTCTGAAGTTGTCTGTCACAGGTGTCTGAAGTTGTCTGTCAAAGGTGTCTGAAGTTGTCTGTCACGGGTGTCTGAAGTTGTTGTCACGGTGTCTGAAGTTGTCTGTCACGGGTGTCTGAAGTTGTCTGTCACGGTGTCTGAAGTTGTCTGTCACTGGTGTCTGAAGTTGTCTGTCACAGGTGTCTGAAGTTGTCTGTCACAGGTGTCTGAAGTTGTTGTCACAGGTGTCTGAAGTTGTCTGTCACAGGGTGTCTGAAGTTGTCTGTGACGGGTGTTGAAGTTGTCTGTCACGGGTGTCTGAAGTTGTCTGTCACGGGTGTCTGAAGTTGTCTGTCACGGGTGTCTGAAGTGGTTGTCACAAGGTGTCTGAAGTTGTCTGTCACAGGTGTCTGAAGTTGTTTGTCACAGGTGTCTGAAGTTGTCTGTCACAGGTGTCTGAAGTTGTTTGTCACAGGTGTCTGAAGTTGTCTGTCACAGGTGTCTGAAGTTGTCTGTGACGGGTGTCTGAAGTTGTCTGTCACGTGTGTCTGAAGTTGTCTGTCACGGTGTCTGAAGTTGTCTGTCACGGGTGTCTGAAGTTGTCTGTCACGGGTGTCTGAAGTTGTCTGTCACGGGTGTCTGAAGTTGTCTGTCACAGGTGTCTGAAGTTGTCTGTCACAGGTGTCTGAAGTTGTTTGTCACAGGTGTCTGAAGTTGTCTGTCACAGGTGTCTGAAGTTGTCTGTCACTGGTGTCTGAAGTTGTCTGTCACAGGTGTCTGAAGTTGTCTGTCACGGGTGTCTGAAGTTGTTGTCACAGGTGTTCTGTTGTCTGTCACGGGTGTCTGAAGTTGTCTGTCACTGGTGTCTGAAGTTGTCTGTCACCGGTGTCTGAAGTTGTCTGTCACAGGTGTCTGAATTGTCTGTCACTGGTGTCTGAAGTTGTCTGTCACTGGTGTCTGAAGTTGTCTGTCACTGGTGTCTGAAGTTGTCTGTCACTGGTGTCTGAAGTTGTCTGTCACGGGTGTCTGAAGTTGTCTGTCACGGGTGTCTGAAGTTGTCTGTCACTGGTGTCTGAAGTTGTCTGTCACAGGTGTCTGAAGTTGTCTGTCACAGGTGTCTGAAGTTGTCTGTCACGGGTGTCTGAAGTTGTCTGTCACTGGTGTCTGAAGTTGTCTGTCACTGGTGTCTGAAGTTGTCTGTCACGGTGTCTGAAGTTGTCTGTCACGGGTGTCTGAAGTTGTCTGTCACGGGTGTCTGAAGTTGTCTGTCACGGGTGTCTGAAGTTGTCTGTCACAGGTGTCTGAGGTTGTCTGTCACAGGTGTCTGAAGTTGTCTGTCACAGGTGTCTGAGGTTGTCTGTCACAGGTGTCTGAAGTTGTCTGTCACAGGTGTCTGAGGTTGTCTGTCACAGGTGTCTGAAGTTGTCTGTCACAGGTGTCTGAAGTTGTCTGTCACAGGTGTCTGAGGTTGTCTGTCACAGGTGTCTGAAGTTGTCTGTCACAGGTGTCTGAAGTTGTCTGTCACAGGTGTCTGAGGTTGTCTGTCACAGGTGTCTGAAGTTGTCTGTCACAGGTGTCTGAGGTTGTCTGTCACAGGTGTCTGAGGTTGTCTGTCACAGGTGTCTGAAGTTGTCTGTCACGGGTGTCTGAGGTTGTCTGTCACAGGTGTCTGAAGTTGTCTGTCACAGGTGTCTGAGGTTGTCTGTCACAGGTGTCTGAAGTTGTCTGTCACAGGTGTCTGAGGTTGTCTGTCACAGGTGTCTGAGGTTGTCTGTCACAGGTGTCTGAAGTTGTCTGTCACAGGTGTCTGAGGTTGTCTGTCACAGGTGTCTGAAGTTGTCTGTCACAGGTGTCTGAGGTTGTCTGTCACAGGTGTCTGAGGTTGTCTGTCACTGGTGTCTGAAGTTGTCTGTCACGGGTGTCTGAAGTTGTCTGTCACGGGTGTCTGAGGTTGTCTGTCACAGGTGTCTGGACAATGTCGTCGGGAGTGTGGTGTTACGAGGCCTCGGGTCTGTGTTGGTACCTGCGGTAAGGACCACACACTGACCGCCGCCGCGGGTCTTCCCTCCCACACACCTGGGTGCCGCTCATCGCCCTCGGAACCCTTCAGTCAAACCACGGGTGGAACCGCTACTTGCGACCCGGTCTTGTCCCCACGGAAGAGTGAAGGAAGACTCTACTTACCTCAAGACGTTACTTTATGCAGCTACAGCACTTCCTCCGAGTCTTGCCAGCCGCCGTAACAACTCTGACAGCTGGGCAAATCTGAAAGTGGGACTCGAACCCTCTCGAGGGGGGGCAGCTCCGTCGGCGTCGTCCTCTCGTCCACCAACACTGTCACACTCGTCCCACGCTGTCTTCTCCAGCAGTAGTAATGCTGGCTGACCTACAGCCTACTCTAATACCAACATAATAAGAAATACACCAATGAAATATGTATGTTTCTGAAGGCTACTCAGATGTTGGCCAGAATGCCATATTCAGCTGTTGTTATTCTGCTAATGTGGGCGTCTGGCATCAGATCTGGTGTTGTATCCATTCCCAGGTCTTTCTCTTTTTCTAACTGAAGAATTTTTCTTCCCTTTATCCTATGCTGCTACACTGGTCTTCCCACTCCTGTTCCAATCCTCATAACTTTGCACTTGGTTGGGTTAAATTCTAGCAGCCATTTTTCAGGCCGTTTTGGAGTGCGTCCATATATATTTGGAGTGCATCACAAGCTATCCCGTCCTGATTTTTCTCATCAGTTTTGTATCATCTTCATTGATATGAAAGAGCAAATTTCCTGTCACGTTATTGGCATATTAGAGACAGGATGTGTGTGTGTGAGAGTGACTGTCCATGGCGTTTGTACCAAGCTTGTATGATACTCTAGACTATGTAAGAGTGGAACATATCTCATAAAAATATAACTATTTTTTTCTCAAATCATTCACTAACATCAGGATTCTCTCCATTACTGTTAGGATCTATATATTGCATTTTGCAGGGACTAGGCTTGCCTAGATTTTGGATTGACATTGAGTAAACACAATATTCCCATTTATTGTAAATGTCTTGTTTAAGTACTTTGATGACCAGAGACTTTAATTTTCATATAAATTTAGAGATAATGACATGTAGTGGAATTTGAGTCTATTTCTGGATAATAAAATGAAAGAAAAACGATACATGATTTCTGAAGACTTCTTAGTGTATTAAAGATGTTCATTAATGTCAAAATAAATGTAATATTAGTTGGACATTTTGCAAATGATGTTGACATGACTTTAAAATCAATAAACAGTAAATATTTTTTGGTACGTAAAACTAAATAGTTTTATTGATAAAACCAAAATAAGCATTATTTAAATATAAAAATATATATATACTGGATATAATTATTCATAAGGAAATTAGGACATTAAACATATTCATGGTAGCTGTCTCCTCTAGATAACCTAATCTCACCAAATTAATTTACAGTAAAGTTCCTCAGGGACTATCCAAAGTAAACCAAGCCACAAATATAATTAAACACATTTCACAATGAATAAAGAATCGTTTATACACTCACAAACACCGTGCTTCCTTAAAGACTGATATATTGATGACCAGACCACACACTAGAAGGTGAAGGGACGACGACGTTTCGGTCCGTCCTGGACCATTCTCACAGTCGACTTGAGAATGGTCCAGGACGGACCGAAACGTCGTCGTCCCTTCACCTTCTAGTGTGTGGTCTGGTCAACATCTTTCAGCCACGTTATTGTGACTCCTCGTCTGCATATCGACTGATATACCGCAATACCTACACTTTAACCAGTGAAAATGTCGACCTTAATGAACGAATTACTTAAATTAGGAGCTGAATAACACAGTTCAGGTCGAGAGCGATTTCCAGAAATAAGCTAAATTAAAAATAAACTAAAAAATGAACAAGCTTATATATAGACTGCAACCTTAGTATGAAAATATTTACTGGTGAGTTAAGGATATGTTAAGGGCATCATTAGCTTGTTGTTTTAGATTCAGCTACTGGGAACAAAATGTTCCAAGTAGCACGGGCTATGGCGATCCCGTAGTGGACTTACCTGGCACAGGAGCGGGACAAGTAGCACGGACTATGGTGATCCCGTAGTGGACTTACCCGGCACAGGAGCGGGACAAGTAGCACGGACTATGGTGATCCCGTAGTGGACTTACCTGGCACAGGAGCGGGACAAGTAGCACGGACTATGGTGATCCCGTAGTGGACTTACCCAACACAGGAGCGGGACAAGTAGCACGGGCTATGGTGATCCCGTAGTGGACTTACCCAGCACAGGAGCGGGGCAAGTAGCACGGGCTATGGTGATCCCGTAGTGGACTTACCCAGCACAGGAGCGGGGCAAGTAGCACGGGCTATGGTGAGCCCGTAGTGGACTTACCCAGCACAGGAGCGGGGCAAGTAGCACGGGCTATGGTGATCCCGTAGTGGACTTACCTGGCACAGGAGCGGGGCAAGTAGCACGGGCTATGGTGATCCCGTAGTGGACTTACCTGGCACAGGAGCGGGGCAAGTAGCACGGGCTATGGTGAGCCCGTAGTGGACTTACCCAGCACAGGAGCGGGGCAAGTAGCACGGGCTATGGTGATCCCGTAGTGGACTTACCTGGCACAGGAGCGGGGCAAGTAGCACGGACTATGGTGATCCCGTAGTGGACTTACCCGGCACAGGAGCGGGGCAAGTAGCACGGGCTATGGTGAGCCCGTAGTGGACTTACCTGGCACAGGAGCGGGGCAAGTAGCACGGGCTATGGTGATCCCGTAGTGGACTTACCCAGCACAGGAGCGGGGCAAGTAGCACGGACTATGGTGAGCCCGTAACTTACCTGGCACAGGAGCGGGGCAAGTAGCACGGGCTATGGTGAGCCCGTAGTGGACTTACCTGGCACAGGAGCGGGGCAAGTAGCACGGACTATGGTGAGCCCGTAACTTACCTGGCACAGGAGCGGGGCAAGTAGCACGGGCTATGGTGAGCCCGTAGTGGACTTACCTGGCACAGGAGCGGGGCTGTAACTGGTATAATTACGGGTAAATCTTACCTTACGCTAAGAATAACAAATTAAAACCCGGCTTATAGAGTTAAGGCCCATACTGAGCTCCTGAAATATATTAAAGAAGTACAAACTCTAAGCGATGGGTAAAAAATATTCCTAAAATACAAAGGGAAGAGATGATAGCGACTAGGCCTCCCTAAGGCGCCCAAAATATAACCTCGTATCCGGAACAAAACCTCGAATCTGGAAAACAAAATCTATATACATTAAGAACCTCTTATCTGGAAAAAGGAAGAGCTGTGTTTCCAGCTTGCTGTGGACGGTCTCCACGCCGTAAGTTATCATTAGTTGGCTCAGCGCGGCCCGAGCATCAACCAGGACTTGATGAAATACTGGGACTAAATTGTCCCACAGAGACGAATACTGTGTGGACGAGTCCAGCCCTGAGACGAACACTGTGTGGACGAGTCCAGCCCTGAGACGAATACTGTGTGGACGAGTCCAGCCCTGAGACGAGTACTGTGTGGACGAGTCCAGCCCTGAGACGAGTACTGTGTGGACGAGTCCAGCCCTGAGACGAGTACTGTGTGGACGAGTCCAGCCCTGAGACGAATACTGTGTGGACGAGTCCAGCCCTGAGACGAGTACTGTGTGGACGAGTCCAGCCCTGAGACGAGTACTGTGTGGACGAGTCCAGCCCTGAGACGAATACTGTGTGGACGAGTCCAGCCCTGAGACGAGTACTGTGTGGACGAGTCCAGCCCTGAGACGAGTACTGTGGGGACGAGTCCAGCCCTGAGACGAGTACTGTGTGGACGAGTCCAGCACTGAGACGAGTACTGTGTGGACGAGCCCAGCCCTGAGACGAATACTGTGGGGACGAGTCCAGCCCTGAGACGAACACTGTGTGGACGAGTCCAGCCCTGAGACGAACACTGTGTGGACGAGTCCAGCCCTGAGACGAACACTGAGGGACGAGTCCAGCCCTGAGACGATGGTGGAGGCGGAGAGAAATGGGCAATAATTTTTTTCACCCTGATGCCCCTGTTACCTAGCAGTAAATAGGTACCTGGGAGTTAGACAGCTGCTACGGGCTGCTTCCTGGGGGTGTGTAACAAAAAGGTGGCCTGGTCGAGGACCGGGCCGCGGGGACACTAAGCCCCGAAATCATCTTCAAGATAACTAAAAATATTGCCTACTCCACGAGTCTCAGAAGGTAAGGTAATTATCAGAGGAAAGCACCAAGCCATTACGACTATATAGCACTGGGAAGGGGTCAGGATAAGGATTTGGGATGGGACGGTGGAAAGGAATGGTGTCCAACCCCTTGGACGGTCGAGGATTGAACGCCGACCTGCATGAAGCGAGAGTGTCGCTCTACCGTCCAGTCCAAGTGGTTGGACAGGAATTAAAGGCGTGTCATAAACGGGCATTAAAACTAACAATACAAATTCATCCATCAATAAGCCCCCCCCCACCCGGGAGCCACCACCATTGGACACGACGCTCCACAACACAAGACGCTCAGCCGGGCATCGCGGGTACACACCCCGCCGCCCTCACCTCCGTCAGCCCGTCAGAACCTCCAGTCCGTCGAGATCCGGCTCAGCCACGAGGGTAAAGTTTGACAATAAAAGCGTCCCCCCTTGCTGGACCAAGTCCTTCCGGGCTCACCATAGCCCGTGCTACATGAACATTCCCCCCCCCCCCCAAACACCCAACGTTATAACAGAGGAACACATCAGAAAGAACATTCAAGAATGGCAAAACAATCGGCAGGTAGCGAACAATCTGAAAGGGAATGGGCAGCAAAAATGTAGTTGTAGTTAGATTACTAACTACGGTTTCTAGTTAGATTACTAACTACGGTTTCTAGTTAGATTACTTAGTAGTTCAGTTCCTGGTTAGATTAGTTAGTTCAGTTCGGTAATTAATTTGATTAGCTAACACTATGGCTCGTTAGTAGTTAGATTAGCTAATAGTTCGGTTAGTTATTAGTTAAGTTGGGTTCAGTAATAGATAAGTTAGGTTGTTATTTGTAATTAAATTAGTTAGGTTATTTGTTTTGTTAATTAATTAATAGTTAGGTTATATGTTTGGATATTAATAAGTTTGGTTAGTATTTTTAGTAACTAGTATTTACCTTAGTAGTTAGGTTATGCTAGTTTGTATTATTAATATTAATAATAGTTTGTATTTATGTAATAATGTATGTATTACATTATTTATAATATTTATAATTTATGTAATTAATAATAGTTTGTATTTATGTAATATTTATTAGTTAGATTTGGTTAGTAGTTAGGTTGTTAGTGGCTCAGTTAGTTAGGTTAGTTAGTAATTTAGTTAGCAAGGTTAGTCGGAAGAGAGTGCTTCGTGGTGTGTACCGGATACATGCACACACAGTGTGGTAGGACACAAGTGTCTCAAGCGGCCATCATTGATAATACTAGTACTAGAATAGGTCATGTTTAATGTACGTGTCCACTTACGAAACCTGTACATCTTTTCCTTCCACCCTGGCCCAGGCTTAGTATATATGTATTAAGCTGCTAACGAGCTTCGAAACTACACAATTCAAGAATATTATCGTTATAAAGATGCTCGTGGTGCTTCAGAGGTCATCATACTCTCTTTAATATATGTAAAGAAACCCGAATTGTCTTAAGAAAGATGGACGGGTTTCGTAGGAGGGGAGAGTTACCTCTTGGAGGAAAGATATATTGGTCTAAGTATTCACTTGACGAATCCTAAGCTACTCTATCCCATTAAGATGTAAGTCTTTTTTGTCTCAATAAACATACTTGAACGTGAACCATAAGTTCTGTACATAGTTGATTACGTATATCATACTGATAACGTTTATTACATTTATCATACTGATAACGTAACGTTTGGGAGTAGAGGAGAGACGGTGTGTACCCTTGTGAGCGTCAGTGAGCACTGACTGACCTCTGGATGTGAGGGGTGGGGGGGGGGACCACCTCCCAGAGGCGGTTGACAAGTGTAATTTTATTAATTATTTTCCCCGTTTATTTATCTCTTCCTCTTTAAGTTGTTATATGTTGAAATGATTAAAAGTATGGTTTTTAATGTTATATGTTCGGTTTTTAATTATTATAACTAAATGTATTTGAGAACTGTTCTCATACATGGTAATTAATGGATCACGTGTTGGCATAATTCCTGGTCAAAAGCGTGTCACACTTGTCAATAATCTTCGTCTCATTCACTTTATTTAGTGCGGACACTTATTTAAGTGGCGCGGTGCCAGTTAATTACTTAGTTCACTTTTGTAAGTATGACTGAGAGATAGTTTGTGGTGTGTTGTATCTTGAGTAGTGAGAGTGACTGTTATAGTGGCGCTGGTAACATAGCTGTGAGTGAATATATCTGACTGACAGACCAGTCCGGTGAGCGATACTTTCTGATATTTTCGTTCACTTGGTAACGCGGCGCCGGAGCTTGGCAACGAGAGATTGTTGCCATGTAAGGTGATGTGTGATTGTTGCCATGTAAGGTGATGTGTGATTGTTGCCATGTAAGGTGATGTGTGATTGTTGCCATGTAAGGTGATGTGTGATTGTTGCCATGTAAGGTGATGTGTGATTGTTGCCATGTAAGGTGATGTGTGATTGTTGCCATGTAAGGTGATGTGTGATTGTTGCCATGTAAGGTGATGTGTGATTGTAAATGATCTTTATCTTTATTGTTCCCGTAACTCTCTATTGGACTCTATGTTTATCAACCCGTCCTCGACTCAAGTCCATTCCATCCAGCGGTCGACCCCACACACGCATTCATAAATTTTGACATGATCTTCATTCAAAACAGGAATTTTCTCAAATATAAATTATTATTATAATATATTAGCATATTGTGTATATATAGGCATAGGTTAGTTTAGGTGTTTAGGTTCAGTTGGCGATTATTTGTATTTGTAGTACGTGAGTGAAGCATTTACAGCGTTGTGGTTCGAAAACCAGTCGTCAGTGAAGCACTTGTTCGGGAAGTGTTCGAACGTCAGCAGTTGTGAGTCGTGTCCAGTCAGTCAGGTGCTGTCACAGTGAGAGGTTGTGTTAGCTGGAGCTCCGATTGTAGTAACATTATTATAGCAATAATGGAAGGATTAGTGAAGGAATTGATGAATCTAGTTGGAACTCTGAGAGCAGAGATGGATTCCCTACGAGAGGAGGTACGACAGCTGAAACCTCGGGAAGAAACGAAGGAGGAGACCAATATTAACAAGACCTCGTCGTGGAAACTCGTTAAGGACAGGGGTCTTAAGAAGACCTTGACAAGACCGTCTACAGACGCCCTAAGGACAGCAAATTCATTTGGAGGACGAGTGCTGTGGTGAGCCTGCAGTTCACTCGGAACGGAAATCAGCGAGGAGAGGCGGAGCGCGGGCCCCTCAGGGTGCTCAGAAAGTTAAGGAGGTACCGAAGCGAGTTTTCGTTGTGGGAGATTCCCAGGTGAGGTATTTAGACAGAACGTTTTGTGCCAGAGATAGGGGGAACAGATTAGGGTCTGCTATCCGGGAGCTGGAATTGGAGATATTGTTGACAACATGAAAGATATTATGATGGGAAATGGGAACAAACCCATTATTTGTATTAGTGCAGGGGGTAATGATGTTGGACGAGTTAGGAGTGAGGAACTAATACAGAGATTCAGGACAGCCATAGAATTAGTTAGGAGCAAGGGAGGAATCCCGATCATATGTGGCATTCTTCCAAGAAAGAGCGTTGGGAATGAATGGATGTCGAGGGCACTTGGTGTCAATTGCCGGCTGGAAAGATATTGCAAATCAAATGCAATATCTTTCATAGACAACTGGGAACACTTCTATGGAAGGAATGAAATGTATGCTCGTGATGGGGTGCATCTATCGAGAGCTGGGGTTGTTGCGGTTGCGAACTCGTTGGAACCAGTGGTTAGAGGTGTTTGTTTGGGTTTAAACTGTTAGTAGATAGAGGTATGGGAATTGATAGGGAGGAAGGAGGTAATAAAAGTATGTGTTTGTTGGAGAAAGGAATTGGCAAAATGATCAGGGAAAGAGAAGGGCCTCAAAATAACAATACACTTAGGGTATATTACACTAACAGTAGAAGTCTAAGAAACAAATAAACGAGTTAAATGCTCTTGTCTGTACAGAAGAAATACAGATACACTCTCCCTCACACAAGACTCTCCCTCACACAAGACTCTCCCTCACACACAAGACTCTCCCTCACACAAGACTCTCCCTCACACACAAGACTCTCCCTCACACACAAGACTCTCCCTCACACAAGACTCTCCCCCTCACACAAGACTCTCCCTCACACACAAGACTCTCCCTCACACACAAGACTCTCCCCTCACACAAGACTCTCCCTCACACACAAGACTCTCTCTCCCTCACACACAAGACTCTCCCTCACACAAGACTCTCCCCCTCACACAAGACTCTCCCTCACACACAAGACTCTCCCTCACACACAAGACTCTCTCCCTCACACAAGACTCTCCCTCACACACAAGACTCTCTCCCTCACACACAAGACTCTCCCTCACACACAAGACTCTCCCTCACACACAAGACTCTCCCTCACACAAGACTCTCCCTCACACAAGACTCTCCCTCACACACAAGACTCTCCCTCACACACAAGACTCTCCCTCACACACAAGACTCTCCCTCACACACAAGACTCTCCCTCACACACAAGACTCTCCCTCACACAAGACTCTCCCTCACACAAGACTCTCCCTCACACAAGACTCTCCCTCACACAAGACTCTCCCTCACACACAAGACTCTCCCTCACACACAAGACTCTCCCTCACACACAAGACTCTCCCCACACACAAGACTCTCCCTCACACAAGACTCTCCCTCACACACAAGACTCTCCCTCACACACAAGACTCTCCCTCACACACAAGACTCTCCCTCACACACAAGACTCTCCCTCACACAAGACTCTCCCTCACACACAAGACTCTCCCTCACACACAAGACTCTCCCTCACACACAAGACTCTCCCTCACACACAAGACTCTCCCTCACACACAAGACTCTCCCTCACACAAGACTCTCCCTCACACAAGACTCTCCCTCACACACAAGACTCTCCCTCACACAAGACTCTCCCTCACACACAAGACTCTCCCTCACACAAGACTCTCTCCCTCACACAAGACTCTCCCTCACACACAAGACTCTCCCTCACACAAGACTCTCTCCCTCACACAAGACTCTCCCTCACACACAAGACTCTCCCTCACACAAGACTCTCTCCCTCACACAAGACTCTCCCTCACACACAAGACTCTCCCTCACACACAAGACTCTCTCCTCACACAAGACTCTCCCTCACACAAGACTCTCCCTCACACACAAGACTCTCCCTCACACACAAGACTCTCCCTCACACACAAGACTCTCCCTCACACACAAGACTCTCCCTCACACACAAGACTCTCCCTCACACACAAGACTCTCCCTCACACACAAGACTCTCCCTCACACACAAGACTCTCCCTCACACACAAGACTCTCCCTCACACACAAGACTCTCCCTCACACAAGACTCTCCCTCACACACAAGACTCTCCCTCACACACAAGACTCTCCCTCACACACAAGACTCTCCCTCACACACAAGACTCTCCCTCACACACAAGACTCTCCCTCACACAAGACTCTCCCTCACACACAAGACTCTCCCTCACACACAAGACTCTCCCTCACACACAAGACTCTCCCTCACACACAAGACTCTCCCTCACACACAAGACTCTCCCTCACACACAAGACTCTCCTCACACACAAGACTCTCCCTCACACACAAGACTCTCCCTCACACACAAGACTCTCCCTCACACACAAGACTCTCCCTCACACACAAGACTCTCCCTCACACAAGACTCTCCCTCACACACAAGACTCTCCCTCACACACAAGACTCTCCCTCACACACAAGACTCTCCCTCACACACAAGACTCTCCCTCACACACAAGACTCTCCCTCACACACAAGACTCTCCCTCACACACAAGACTCTCCCTCACACACAAGACTCTCCCTCACACAAGACTCTCCTCACACACAAGACTCTCCCTCACACACAAGACTCTCCCTCACACACACAAGACTCTCCCTCACACACAAGACTCTCCCTCACACAAGACTCTCCCTCACACAAGACTCTCCCTCACACAAGACTCTCCCTCACACAAGACACTCTCCCTCACACACAAGACTCTCCCTCACACACAAGACTCTCCCTCACACACAAGACTCTCCCTCACACAAGACTCTCCCTCACACACAAGACTCTCCCTCACACACAAGACTCTCCCTCACACACAAGACTCTCCTCACACACAAGACTCTCCCTCACACACAAGACTCTCCCTCACACACAAGACTCTCCCTCACACAAGACTCTCCCTCACACAAGACTCTCCCTCACACACAAGACTCTCCCTCACAACAAGACTCTCCCTCACACACAAGACTCTCCCTCACACAAGACTCTCCCTCACACAAGACTCTCCCTCACACAAGACTCTCCCTCACACACAAGACTCTCCCTCACACAAGACTCTCCCTCACACACAAGACTCTCCCCACACACAAGACTCTCCCTCAACACAAGACTCTCCCTCACACAAGACTCTCCCTCACACACAGACTCTCCCTCACACAAGACTCTCCCTCACACAAGACTCTCCCTCACACACAAGACTCTCCCTCACACCAAGACTCTCCCTCACACACAAGACTCTCCCTCACACAAGACTCTCCTCACACACAAGACTCTCCCTCACACACAAGACTCTCCCTCACACAAGACTCTCCCTCACACACAAGACTCTCCCTCACACACAGACTCTCCCTCACCACAAGACTCTCCCTCACACAAGACTCTCCCCACACACAAGACTCTCCCTCACACAAAGACTCTCCCTCACACAAGACTCCCTCACACACAAGACTCTCCCTCACACACAAGACTCTCCCTCACACACAAGACTCTCCTCACACACAAGACTCTCCCTCACACAAGACTCTCCCTCACACAAGACTCTCCCTCACACAAGACTCTCCCTCACACACAAGACTCTCCCTCACACACAAGACTCTCCCTCACACAAGACTCTCCCTCACACACAAGACTCTCCCTCACAACAAGACTCTCCCTCACACAGACTCTCCCTCACACACAAGACTCTCCCTCACACACAAGACTCTCCCTCACACACAAGACTCTCCCTCACACACAAGACTCTCCCTCACACAAGACTCTCCTCACACACAAGACTCTCCCTCACACACAAGACTCTCCCTCACACACAAGACTCTCCCTCACACACAAGACTCTCCCTCACACAAGACTCTCCCTCACACACAAGACTCTCCCTCACACACAAGACTCTCCCCACACACAAGACTCTCCCTCACACAAGACTCTCTCCCTCACACAAGACTCTCCCTCACACA
>WNGS01168302.1:0-12474 GCA_020271785.1 Procambarus virginalis | reverse complement strand
GTTCTATCACTCAAAGAGTGGGATCTTTCTTTTGAGAGAAAGCAATTACTTCTGCTTAGAATGGTGATATTCTTATTGACTTGGTTCAATATTTTATGCTATTATCATTTGGACTGTAATATAACCTGCAACTATATTTTATGCCGACTCATTTCCTTATAGGTACAAGAGGAATCCAATTCGAGAGCAGTTTGTCCACATCTTAGAGGGAAACCTGACTCAAAATCCTGTCGTTATACCAAGCCTATTTCCAAAATTTCTCAAAGTCACGAATAAAGGTCAAGCTGAATATGTCACTCAGTTGGAAGGTTAGACTGCCTCATTACTTGTATACTGTATATTAATATTTTAATTGTATATAGTATTCATATTATTTACACCAATTCTAGCCATTTCCAAAAGTTTTTCTTGTTTTATTTTATTTGTACACTGCTTTCTCATGCTGATGATTATTCTCATATGAGACATCTGGACAAAATGTCAGTGGTATGAAATGTTATGGAACGCAGGATAATTACAGACAAATTAATCGACCTAACCTCACATATCTGGAAGCTCATGAAGAGGAAATCTTCATGAGCCTTAGAGAGAAATCATTAACCATCTCAGTGTACCTTCTTGTAAAAGCATGATTTTATAAAAAAAAGTAATAATCCTGTCTAGCTAACCTGCTGATATTGATGAAATTGTAAACAACTGGTCAGATTAAGGACTTCCAGTAGATGATGTATAACATGGACTTCTCTGAAGATTTTGATTAGGCACAAACTGCAACACATGCAGTAAATGGCAAAATACTAAAATAGATAAACAATGGGAAAACAAAGAAAGCAAAGGATCGTTCAAAATGGAAATAAATCCGACTTGTAAAATGCTGTTGATTACTGTAGGATTCCATTTTGGGACCAAGCCGTTTTGGAATATAGATGAACGACATAAATGAGAAATTTACAATCCTTATCATCTAACTTGCAGATGACAAAGATCTATGGTAAAGTGTGAAAGTAAAAACACTGAGGCCATGCAAAGTACCATAACGACCTCCACAAATGGTCAAAAGACAGGCAAATGTTTTTCATTGTTGAAAAATGCAAGGCTTTTCATGTAAGGTATAACAATACACATGCATCCCATAACAACACAACCATACAGTATATTCATAAAAAAGACCTAGGAGTTATGATCCACCCATCATTGAAAGTTGCCCAGCAAGTAAAATGCCTTTAAAAAAGCCAACCAAATTTAGAAAAAATCAACTTGCCTTTAATTTCATAGAAAAGAAAGTGGTTATTCAAGTATACAAGTCTGGTGTGCCCCTGTCTGGACCACTGTATCCAAGCTTAAAGACTTAACCTCAAAAGGACATATTTGCTTTGGAATAAGTTAAATGCAGAGCAAAAAGAAGTATCCCAGGACTAAGCCAATTTTCAACCAGGAAGGTTGAGGTGCCTCAGGATTAACAGCACTACAAATTAGACATGATAGAGCTGATCACATCGAGACCTTTTAAATACTGAACAAGTTGGAAGATATTAATCCAGATCACTTCTTTAAAAGATTTAATTAAACTAACAATGAGTAATAGCTTAAAGCTCTACAAGTCATAGTGTAAGACAGAAAACAGTTGAAGCCTTTTCCCCCATTAGGTAATCCCCCATGGAATCACCTTTCCAATGAAGCCATAAGTGGCAAGACAGTTCTATAGTTTAATATTCATCTGGGAGAAATGTGCAATTTGACTTGTAATAATTACATGCTTTTTTGTATGTACAGCAGTGGGCTGTGAGCTTTATCCTTAATACATTTTTGTATTGATCTCTGCAGGAAAGAAAAAAGGATTTGTAACCTGAAGTTCACCTTGCAATCTGATGGTTTGGCAACCTGTCATCAATACAGGAGTGGTGGGAAGTTGAAGAAGACTGTGCAAATGGCTATTTTGACTGGCTGCCTCGAGGGCGGCAATGTCACTTTCTCACTTTATATACGTTCAGTGATAAGGCGTTTCCAAAGGGTTTGAGCTTCATCTCCGGCGGTGGGTAATTCCCACATCTTTAAAGTTTTACTTTTAATATTTATATATAATTTTGTATACGATTGTTCCAAATTTTTGATATATTAAAAGTTTGAAAAGAATTATTTATAGTACTTGGATATTAACATAAAACTTTATTTATTAGTTTTTCTTACATTGAGACTTACAATATTGTGTATCTGTATTTAATACATTTGTAGAGCATAACTTTTATTAAGTATTACTTCAGTATTTTAAAGCTATGAAGAATGGGATTACTAAGCTTTGTGTTTTAAAGGATTGAGTCTTGTGTGTGAGGGAGAGTCTTGTGTGTGAGGGAGAGTCTTGTGTGTGAGGGAGAGTCTTGTGTGTGAGGGAGAGTCTTGTGTGTGAGGGAGAGTCTTGTGTGAGGGAGAGTCTTGTGTGAGGGAGAGTCTTGTGTGTGAGGGAGAGTCTTTGTGGTGAGGGAGATCTTGTGTGTGAGGGAGAGTCTTGTTTGTGAGGGACTCTTGTGTGTGAGGAGAGTCTTGTGTGTGAGGGAGAGTCTTGTGTGTGAGGGAGAGTCTTGTTGTGAGGGGAGTCTTGTTTGTGAGGGAGAGTCTTGTGGTGAGGGAGAGTCTTGTGTGAGGGAGAAGTCTTGTGTGTGAGGGAGAGTCTTGTGTGTGAGGGAGAGTCTTGTGTGTGAGGGAGAGTCTTGTGTGAGGGAGAGAGTCTTGTGTGAGGGAGAGAGTCTTGTGTGAGGGAGAGTCTTGTGTGTGAGGGAGAGTCTTGTGTGAGGGAGAGTCTTGTGTGAGGGAGAGTCTTGTGTGTGAGGGAGAGTCTTGTGTGTGAGGGAGAGTCTTGTGTGAGGGAGAGTCTTGTGTGAGGAAGAGTCTTGTGTGAGGGAGAGTCTTGTGTGTGAGGGAGAGTCTTGTGTGTGAGGGAGAGTCTTGTGCGAGGAGAGAGTCTTGTGTGAGGGAGAGTCTTGTGTGTGAGGGAGAGTCTTGTGTGAGGGAGAGAGTCTTGTGTGAGGGAGAGTCTTGTGTGTGAGGGAGAGTCTTGTGTGTGAGGGAGAGTCTTGTGTGTGAGGGAGAGTCTTGTGTGAGGGAGAGTCTTGTGTGAGGGAGAGAGTCTTGTGTGTGAGGGAGAGTCTTGTGTGTGAGGGAGAGTCTTGTGTGTGAGGGAGAGTCTTGTGTGAGGGAGAGAGTCTTGTGTGAGGGAGAGTCTTGTGTGTGAGGGAGAGTCTTGTGTGAGGGAGAGAGTCTTGTGTGAGGGAGAGTCTTGTGTGTGAGGGAGAGTCTTGTGTGAGGGAGAGAGTCTTGTGTGAGGGAGAGTCTTGTGTGAGGGAGAGTCTTGTGTGTGAGGGAGAGTCTTGTGTGAGGGAGAGTCTTGTGTGTGAGGGAGAGTCTTGTGTGAGGGAGAGTCTTGTGTGAGGGAGAGTCTTGTGTGTGTGTGGGAGAGTCTTGTGAGTGAGGGAGAGTCTTGTGTGTGAGGGAGAGTCTTGTGTGTGAGGGAGAGTCTTGTGTGTGAGGGAGAGTCTTGTGTGAGGGAGAGTCTTGTGTGTGAGGGAGAGTCTTGTGTGTGAGGGAGAGTCTTGTGTGTGAGGGAGAGTCTTGTGTGAGGGAGAGTCTTGTGTGTGGGAGAGTCTTGTGTGTGAGGGAGAGTCTTGTGTGTGAGGGAGAGTCTTGTGTGTCAGGGAGAGTCTTGTGTGAGGGAGAGTCTTGTGTGAGGGAGAGTCTTGTGTGAGGGAGAGTCTTGTGTGAGGGAGAGTCTTGTGTGTGAGGGAGAGTCTTGTGTGTGAGGGAGAGTCTTGTGTGTGAGGGAGAGTCTTGTGTGTGAGGGTGAGTCTTGTGTGTGAGGGAGAGTCTTGTGTGAGGGAGAGTCTTGTGTGAGGGAGAGTCTTGTGTGTGAGGGAGAGTCTTGTGTGTGAGGGAGAGTCTTGTGTGTGAGGGAGAGTCTTGTGTGTGAGGGAGAGAGTCTTGTGTGTGAGGGAGAGTCTTGTGTGAGGGAGAGAGTCTTGTGTGTGAGGGAGAGTCTTGTGTGTGAGGGAGGGTCTTGTGTGAGGGGGAGAGTCTTGTGTGAGGGAGAGTCTTGTGTGTGAGGGAGAGAGAGTCTTGTGTGTGAGGGAGAGTCTTGTGTGAGGGAGAGTCTTGTGTGTGAGGGAGAGTCTTGTGTGAGGGGGAGAGTCTTGTGTGAGGGAGAGTCTTGTGTGTGAGGGAGAGTCTTGTGTGTGAGGGAGAGTCTTGTGTGAGGGAGAGTCTTGTGTGTGAGGGAGAGTCTTGTGTGAGGGAGAGTCTTGTGTGTGAGGGAGAGTCTTGTGTGAGGGAGAGTCTTGTGTGTGAGGGAGAGTCTTGTGTGAGGGAGAGTCTTGTGTGAGGGAGAGTCTTGTGTGAGGGAGAGTCTTGTGTGAGGGAGAGTATCTGTATTTCTTCTGTACAGACAAGAGCATTTAACTCGTTTATTTTGTTTCTTAGACTTCTACTGTTAGTGTAATATACCCTAAGTGTATTGTTATTTTGAGGCCCTTCTCTTTCCCTGATTATTTCTGCCAATTCCTTTCTCCAACACACATACTTTTATTACCTCCTTCCTCCCTATCAATTCCCATACCTCTATCTACTAACAGTTTAAACCCAAACAAACACCTCTAACCACTGGTTCCAACGAGTTGGCAACCGCAACAACCCCAGCTCTCGATAGATGCACCCCATCACGAGCATACATTTCATTCCTTCCATAGAAGTGTTCCCAGTTGTCTATGAAAGATATTGCATTTGATTTGCAATATCTTTCCAGCCGGCAATTGACACCAAGTGCCCTCGACATCCATTCATTCCCAACGCTCTTTCTTGGAAGAATGCCACATATGATCGGGATTCCTCCCTTGCTCCTAATTCTATGGCTGTCCTGAATCTCTGTATTAGTTCCTCACTCCTAACTCGTCCAACATCATTACCCCCTGCACTAATACAAATAATGGGTTTGTTCCCATTTCCCATCATAATATCTTTCATGTTGTCAACAATATCTCCAATTCCAGCTCCCGGATAGCAGACCCTAATCTGTTCCCCTATCTCTGGCACAAAACGTTCTGTCTAAATACCTCACCTGGGAATCTCCCACAACGAAAACTCGCTTCGGTACCTCCTTAACTTTCTGAGCACCCTGAGGGGCCCGCGCTCCGCCTCTCCTCGCTGATTTCCGTTCCGAGTGAACTGCAGGCTCACCACAGCACTCGTCCTCCAAATGAATTTGCTGTCCTTAGGGCGTCTGTAGACGGTCTTGTCAAGGTCTTCTTAAGACCCCTGTCCTTAACGAGTTTCCACGACGAGGTCTTGTTAATATTGGTCTCCTCCTTCGTTTCTTCCCGAGGTTTCAGTTGTCGTACCTCCTCTCGTAGGGAATCCATCTCTGCTCTCAGAGTTCCAACTAGATTCATCAATTCCTTCACTAATCCTTCCATTATTACTATAATAATGTTACTACAATCGGAGCTCCAGCTAACACAACCTCTCACTGTGACAGCACCTGACTGACTGGACACGACTCACAACTGCTGACGTTCGAACACTTCCCGAACAAGTGCTTCACTGATGACTGGTTTTCGAACCACAACGCTGTAAATGCTTCACTCACGTACTACAAATACAAATAATCGCCAACTGAACCTAAACACCTAAACTAACCTATGCCTATATATGCACAATATGCTAATATTATAATAATAATTTATATTTGAGAAAATTCCTGTTTTGAATGAAGATCATGTCAAAATTTATGAATGCGTGTGTGGGGTCGACCGCTGGATGGAATGGACTTGAGTCGAGGACGGGTTGATAAACATAGAGTCCAATAGAGAGTTACGGGAACAATAAAGAGATAAAGATCATTTACAATCACACATAACCTTACATGGCAACAATCACACATCACCTTACATGGCAACAATCACACATCACCTTACATGGCAACAATCTCTCGTTGCCAAGCTCCGGCGCCGCGTTACCAAGTGAACGAAAATATCAGAAAGTATCGTTCACCGGACTGGTCTGTCAGTCAGATATATTCACTCACAGAGTGAATATATCACTGACAGCTATGTTACCAGCGCCACTATAACAGTCACTCTCACTACTCAAGATACAACACACCACAAACTATCTCTCAGTCATACTTACAAAAGTGCACTAAGTAATTAACTGGCACCGCGCCACTTAAATAAGTACCCGCCCAAAATAAAGTGAATGAGACGAAGATTATTGACAAGTGTGACACGCTTTTGACCAGGAATTATGCCAACACGTGATCCATTAATTACTATGTATGAGAACAGTTCTCAAATACATTTAGTTATAATAATTAAAAACCGAACATATAACATTAAAAACCATACTTTTAATCATTTCAACATATAACAACTTAAAGAGGAAGAGATAAAAACGGGGAAAATAATTAATTAAATTACACTTGTCAACCCTCTGGGAGGTGGTCCCCCCCCCCCCACCCCTCACATCCAGAGGTCAGTCAGTGCTCACTGACGCTCACAAGGGTACACACCGTCACTCCTCTACTCCCAAACGTTACGTTATCAGTATGATAAACGTAATAAACGTTATCAGTATGATAAACGTAATCAACTATGTACAGAACTTATGGTTCACGTTCAAGTATGTTTATTGAGACAAGGAAGACTTACATCTCAAAGAGATAGAGTAGCTTAGGATGCGTCAAGTGAATACTTAGACCAATATATCTTTCCTCCAAGAGGTAACTCTCCCCTCCTACGAAACCCGTCCATCTTTCTTAAGACAATTCGGGTTTCTTTACATATATTAAAGAGAGTATGATGACCTCTGAAGCACCACGAGCATCTTTATAACGATAATATTCTTGAATTGTGTAGTTTCGAAGCTCGTTAGCAGCTTAATACATATATACTAAGCCTGGGCCAGGGTGGAAGGAAAAGATGTACAGGTTTCGTAAGTGGACGCTTACATTAAACATGACCTATTCTAGTACTAGTATTATCAATGATGGCCGCTTGAGACACTTGTGTCCTACCACACTGTGTGTGCATGTATCCGGTACACACCACGAAGCACTCTCTTCCGACTAACCTTGCTAACTAAATTACTAACTAACCTAACTAACTGAGCCACTAACAACTAACTACTAACCAAATCTAACTAATAAATATCTAATTACAACTAGCAAACCTAACTACTAAGGTAAATACTAGTTACTAAAAATACTAACCAAAACTTATTAATATCCAAACATATAACCTAACTATTAATTAATTAACAAAACAAATAACCTAACTAATTTAATTACAAATAACAACCTAACTTATCTATTACTGAACCCAACTTAACTAATAACTAACCGAACTATTAGCTAATCTAACTACTAACGAGCCAAAGTGTTAGCTAATCAAATTAATTACCGAACTGAACTAACTAATCTAACCAGGGACTGACTACTAAGTAATCTAACTAGAAACCGTAGTTAGTAATCTAACTACAACTACATTTTTGCTGCCCATTCCCTTTCAGATTGTTCGCTACCTGCCGATTGTTTTGCCATTCTTGAATGTTTTTCTGATGTGTTCCTCTGTTATAACGTTGGGTGTTTGGGGGGGGGGGGGGAATGTCCATGTAGCACGGGCTATGGTGAGCCCGGAAGGACTTGGTCCAGCAAGGGGGGACGCTTTTATTGTCAACTTTACCCTCGTGGCTGAGCCGGATCTCGACGGACTGGAGGTTCTGACGGGCTGACGGAGGTGAGGGCGGCGGGGCGTGTACCCGCGATGCCCGGCTGAGCGTCTTATGTTGTGGGCGTCGTGTGTCCTGGTGGTGGCTCCCTGGTGGGTGTGGGGGGGGGGGCTTATTGATGGATGAATTTGTATTGTTAGTTTTAATGCCCGTTTATGACACGCCTTTAATTCCTGTCCAACCACTTGGACTGGACGGTAGAGCGACACTCGCTTCATGCAGGTCGGCGTTCAATCCCCGACCGTCCAAGGGGTTGGTCACCATTCCTTTCCCTCCGTCCCATCCCAAATCCTTATCCTGACCCCTTCCCAGTGCTATATAGTCGTAATGGCTTGGTGCTTTCCTCTGATAATTACCTTACCTTCTGAGACTCGTGGAGTAGGCAATATTTTAGTTATCTTGAAGATGATTTCGGGGCTTAGTGTCCCCGCGGCCCGGTCCTCGACCAGGCCACCTTTTTGTTGCACATCCCCAGGAAGCAGCCCGTAGCAGCTGTCTAACTCCCAGGTACCTATTTTTTGCTAGGTAACAGGGGCATCAGGGTGAAAAAATTATTGCCCATTTCTCTCCGCCTCCACCATCGTCTCAGGGCTGGACTCGTCCCCTCAGTGTTCGTCTCAGGGCTGGGCTCGTCCACACAGTGTTCGTCTCAGGGCTGGGCTCGTCCACACAGTGTTCGTCTCAGGGCTGGACTCGTCCACACAGTACTCGTCTCAGGGCTGGACTCGTCCACACAGTACTCGTCTCAGGGCTGGACTCGTCCACACAGTACTCGTCTCAGGGCTGGACTCGTCCCCTCAGTGTTCGTCTCAGGGCTGGGCTCGTCCACACAGTGTTCGTCTCAGGGCTGGACTCGTCCCCTCAGTGTTCGTCTCAGGGCTGGGCTCGTCCACACAGTACTCGTCTCAGGGCTGGGCTCGTCCACACAGTGTTCGTCTCAGGGCTGGGCTCGTTCCCTTAGTGTTCGTCTCAGGGCTGGACTCGTCCACACAGTACTCGTCTCAGGGCTGGACTCGTCCACACAGTACTCGTCTCAGGGCTGGACTCGTCCACACAGTACTCGTCTCAGGGCTGGGCTCGTCCACACAGTACTCGTCTCAGGGCTGGACTCGTCCACACAGTGTTCGTCTCAGGGCTGGACTCGTCCACACAGTACTCGTCTCAGGGCTGGACTCGTCCACACAGTATTCGTCTCAGGGCTGGACTCGTCCACACAGTGTTCGTCTCAGGGCTGGGCTCGTCCACACAGTGTTCGTCTCAGGGCTGGGCTCGTCCACACAGTGTTCGTCTCAGGGCTGGGCTCGTCCACACAGTACTCGTCTCAGGGCTGGGCTCGTCCACACAGTGTTCGTCTCAGGGCTGGCTCGTCCACACAGTGTTCGTCTCAGGGCTGGGCTCGTCCACACAGTACTCGTCTCAGGGCTGGACTCGTCCACACAGTACTCGTCTCAGGGCTGGACTCGTCCACACAGTGTTCGTCTCAGGGCTGGACTCGTCACACAGTGTTCGTCTCAGGGCTGGACTCGTCCACACAGTACTCGTCTCAGGGCTGGACTCGTCCACACAGTACTCGTCTCAGGGCTGGACTCGTCCACACAGTACTCGTCTCAGGGCTGGACTCGTCCACACAGTGTTCGTCTCAGGGCTGGACTCGTCCACACAGTGTTCGTCTCAGGGCTGGGCTCGTCCACACAGTACTCGTCTCAGGGCTGGACTCGTCCACACAGTACTCGTCTCAGGGCTGGACTCGTCCACACAGTACTCGTCTCAGGGCTGGACTCGTCCACACAGTACTCGTCTCAGGGCTGGACTCGTCCACACAGTACTCGTCTCAGGGCTGGACTCGTCCACACAGTACTCGTCTCAGGGCTGGACTCGTCCACACAGTACTCGTCTCAGGGCTGGACTCGTCCACACAGTATTCGTCTCAGGGCTGGACTCGTCCACACAGTGTTCGTCTCAGGGCTGGACTCGTCCACACAGTACTCGTCTCAGGGCTGGACTCGTCCACACAGTACTCGTCTCAGGGCTGGACTCGTCCACACAGTACTCGTCTCAGGGCTGGACTCGTCCACACAGTATTCGTCTCAGGGCTGGACTCGTCCACACAGTATTCGTCTCAGGGCTGGACTCGTCCACACAGTACTCGTCTCAGGGCTGGACTCGTCCACACAGTACTCGTCTCAGGGCTGGACTCGTCCCCTCAGTGTTCGTCTCAGGGCTGGACTCGTCCACACAGTACTCGTCTCAGGGCTGGACTCGTCCACACAGTATTCGTCTCAGGGCTGGACTCGTCCACACAGTACTCGTCTCAGGGCTGGACTCGTCCACACAGTACTCGTCTCAGGGCTGGACTCGTCCACACAGTACTCGTCTCAGGGCTGGACTCGTCCACACAGTACTCGTCTCTGTGGGACAATTTAGTCACAGTATTTCATCAAGTCCTGGTTGATGCTCGGGCCGCGCTGAGCCAACTAATGATAACTTACGGCGTGGAGACCGTCCACAGCAAGCTGGAAACACAGCTCTTCCTTTTTCCACATAAGAGGTTCTTAATGTATATAGATTTTGTTTTCCAGATTCGAGGTTTTGTTCCGGATACGAGGTTATATTTTGGGCGCCTTAGGGAGGCCTAGTCACTATCATCTGTTTCCTTTGTATTTTAGTAATATGTTTTACCCATCGCTTAGAGTTTTTACTCCTTTAATATATTTCAGGAGCTCAGTATGGGCCTGAACTCTATAAGCCTGGCTTTAATTTGTTATTCTTACCGTAAGGTAAGATTTACCCGTAATTATACCAGTTACAGCCCCGCTCCTGTGCTGGTAAGTCCACTACGGGCTCACTATAGTCTGTGCTACTTGTCCCGCTCCTGTGTTGGGTAAGTCCACTACGGATCACCATAGTCCGTGCTATTTGCCCCGCTCCTGTGTTGGGTAAGTCCACTACGGGATCACCATAGCCCGTGCTACTTGCCCCGCTCCTGTGTTGGGTAAGTCCACTACGGGCTCACCATAGCCCGTGCTACTTGCCCCGCTCCTGTGCTGGGTAAGTCCACTACGGGCTCACCATAGCCCGTGCTACTTGCCCCGCTCCTGTGCCAGGTAAGTCCACTACGGGCTCACCATAGCCCGTGCTACTTGCCCCGCTCCTGTGCCAGGTAAGTCCACTACGGGCTCACCATAGCCGTGCTACTTGGAACATTTGTTCCAAGTAGCTGAATCTAAAACAACAAGCTAATGATGCCCTTAACATATCCTTAACTCACCAGTAATATTTTCATACTAAGGTTGCAGTCTATATATAAGCTTGTTCATTTTTTTGTTTATTTTTATTTAGCTTATTTGGAAATCGCTCTCGACCTGAACTGTGTTATTCAGCTCCTAATTTAAGTAATTCGTTCATTAAGGTCGACATTTTCACTGGTTGAAATGTAGGTATTGCGGTATATCAGTCGATATGCAGACGAGGAGTCACAATAACGGGGCTGAAAGATGTTGACCAGACCACACACTAGAAGTTGAAGGGACGACGACGTTTCGGTCCGTCCTGGACCATTCTCAAGTCGACTGTGAGAATGGTCCAGGACGGACCGAAAACGTTGTCGTCCCTTCACCTTCTAGTGTGTGGTCTGGTCATCAATATATCAGTCTTTAAGGTAGCACGGTGTTTGTGAGTGTATAAACGATTCTTTATTCATTGTGAAATGTGTTTAATTATATTTGTGGCTTGGGTTACTTTGGATAGTCCCTGAGGAACTTTACTGTAAATTAGTCTGGTGAGATTAGGCTATCTAGAGGAGACAGCTCCCATGAATAAGTTTACTGTCCTAATTTCCTTATGAATATTATATCCAGTATATATATATTTTTATATTTAAATAATGCTTATTTTGGTTTTATCAATAAAACTATTTAGATTTACGTACCAAAAAATATTTACTGTTTATTGATTTAAAGTCATGTCAACATCATTTGCAAAATGTCCAACTAATATTACATTTATTTTGACATTAATGAACATCTTTAATACACTAAGAAGTCTTCAGAAATCATGTATCGTTTTTCTTTCATTTTATTATCCAGAAATAGATTCAAATTCAACTACATGTCATTATCTCTAAATTTATATGAAAATTAAAGTCTCTGGTCATCAAAGTTGGTCTTGTTTAAGTACTTAAGTAAGTACTTAAACAAGACATTTGCAATAAATGGGAATATTGTGTTTACTCAATGTCCATCCAAAATCTCGGCAAGCCAAGTCACTTCAAAATGCAATATATAGATCCTAACAGTAATGGAGAGAATCCTGATGTTAGTGAATGATTCGAGAAAAAATAGTTATATTTTTATGAGATATGTTCCACTCTTACATAGTCTAGAGTGTCATACAAGCTTGGTACAAACGCCATGGACAGTCACTCTCACACACACACATCCTGTCTCTAATATGCCAGTAACGTGACAGGAAATTTGCTCTTTCATATCAATGAAGATGATACAAAACTGATGAGAAAAATCAGGACGGGATAGATTGTGATGCACTCCAAATATATATATGGACGCACTCCAAACGGCCTGAAAAAATGGCTGCTAGAAATTAACCCAAGCAAGTGCAAAGTTATGAGGATTGGAAAGGAGGAGAAGACCAGTGTAGCAGTATAGGATAAAGCAGGTCTTTCTCTTTTTCTAACTGAAACATTTTTCTTCC
>WNGS01168299.1:0-10401 GCA_020271785.1 Procambarus virginalis | reverse complement strand
CCTAGCCCCGGTGGTCGGGGACCATAGCCCCGGTGGTCGGGGACCATAGCCCCGGTGGTCGGGGACCATAGCCCCGGTGGTCGGGGACCATAGCCCCGGTGGTCGGGGACCATAGCCCCGGTGGTCGGGGACCATAGCCCCGGTGGTCGGGGACCCTAGCCCCGGTGGTCGGGGACCATAGCCCCGGTGGTCGGGGACCATAGCCCCGGTGGTCGGGGACCATAGCCCCGGTGGTCGGGGACCATAGCCCCGGTGGTCGGGGACCATAGCCCCGGTGGTCGGGGACCATAGCCCCGGTGGTCGGGGACCATAGCCCCGGTGGTCGGGGACCATAGCCCCGGTGGTCGGGGACCATAGCCCCGGTGGTCGGGGACCTAGCCCCGGTGGTCGGGGACCATAGCCCCGGTGGTCGGGGACCATAGCCCCGGTGGTCGGGGACCATAGCCCCGGTGGTCGGGGACCATAGCCCCGGTGGTCGGGGACCATAGCCCCGGTGGTCGGGGACCATAGCCCCGGTGGTCGGGGACCCTAGCCCCGGTGGTCGGGGACCATAGCCCCGGTGGTCGGGGACCATAGCCCCGGTGGTCGGGGACCATAGCCCCGGTGGTCGGGGACCCTAGCCCCGGTGGTCGGGGACCATAGCCCCGGTGGTCGGGGACCATAGCCCCGGTGGTCGGGGACCTAGCCCCGGTGGTCGGGGACCATAGCCCCGGTGGTCGGGGACCATAGCCCCGGTGGTCGGGGACCATAGCCCCGGTGGTCGGGGACCATAGCCCCGGTGGTCGGGGACCATAGCCCCGGTGGTCGGGGACCTAGCCCCGGTGGTCGGGGACCCTAGCCCCGGTGGTCGGGGACCCCTAGCCCCGGTGGTCGGGGACCATAGCCCCGGTGGTCGGGGACCCTAGCCCCGGTGGTCGGGGACCCTAGCCCCGGTGGTCGGGGCCCTAGCCCCGGTGGTCGGGGACCCTAGCCCCGGTGGTCGGGGACCCTAGCCCCGGTGGTCGGGGACCCTAGCCCCGGTGGTCGGGGACCATAGCCCCGGTGGTCGGGGACCCTAGCCCCGGTGGTCGGGGACCATAGCCCCGGTGGTCGGGGACCATAGCCCCGGTGGTCGGGGACCCTAGCCCCGGTGGTCGGGGACCCTAGCCCCGGTGGTCGGGGACCATAGCCCCGGTGGTCGGGGACCATAGCCCCGGTGGTCGGGGACCCTAGCCCCGGTGGTCGGGGACCCCTAGCCCCGGTGGTCGGGACCATAGCCCCGGTGGTCGGGGACCCTAGCCCCGGTGGTCGGGGACCCTAGCCCCGGTGGTCGGGGACCATAGCCCCGGTGGTCGGGGACCATAGCCCCGGTGGTCGGGGACCCTAGCCCCGGTGGTCGGGACCCCTAGCCCCGGTGGTCGGGGACCATAGCCCCGGTGGTCGGGGACCATAGCCCCGGTGGTCGGGGACCCTAGCCCCGGTGGTCGGGGACCCTAGCCCCGGTGGTCGGGGACCATAGCCCCGGTGGTCGGGGACCATAGCCCGGTGGTCGGGGACCCTAGCCCCGGTGGTCGGGGACCATAGCCCCGGTGGTCGGGGACCATAGCCCCGGTGGTCGGGGACCCTAGCCCCGGTGGTCGGGGACCCCTAGCCCCGGTGGTCGGGGACCCTAGCCCCGGTGGTCGGGGACCCCTAGCCCCGGTGGTCGGGGACCATAGCCCCGGTGGTCGGGGACCCCTAGCCCCGGTGGTCGGGGACCATAGCCCCGGTGGTCGGGGACCATAGCCCCGGTGGCCGGGGACCCCTAGCCCCGGTGGTCGGGGACCATAGCCCCGGTGGTCGGGGACCCTAGCCCCGGTGGCCGGGGACCATAGCCCCGGTGGTCGGGGACCCCTAGCCCCGGTGGTCGGGGACCCCTAGCCCCGGTGGCCGGGGGACCACAGCCCCGGTGGTCGGGGACCATAGCCCCGGTGGTCGGGGACCCCTAGCCCCGGTGGCCGGGGGACCATAGCCCCGGTGGTCGGGGACCATAGCCCCGGTGGTCGGGGACCATAGCCCCGGTGGTCGGGGACCATAGCCCCGGTGGTCGGGGACCCCTAGCCCCGGTGGTCGGGGACCCCTAGCCCCGGTGGTCGGGGACCATAGCCCCGGTGGTCGGGGACCCCTAGCCCCGGTGGTCGGGGACCCCTAGCCCCGGTGGTCGGGGACCCCTAGCCCCGGTGGTCGGGGACCCCTAGCCCCGGTGGTCGGGGCCCTAGCCCCGGTGGTCGGGGACCATAGCCCCGGTGGTCGGGGACCATAGCCCCGGTGGTCGGGGACCATAGCCCCGGTGGTCGGGGACCATAGCCCCGGTGGTCGGGGACCATAGCCCCGGTGGTCGGGGACCATAGCCCCGGTGGTCGGGGACCATAGCCCCGGTGGTCGGGGACCATAGCCCCGGTGGTCGGGGACCATAGCCCCGGTGGTCGGGGACCATAGCCCCGGTGGTCGGGGACCATAGCCCCGGTGGTCGGGGACCCCTAGCCCGGTGGTCGGGGACCATAGCCCCGGTGGTCGGGGACCATAGCCCCGGTGGTCGGGGACCCTAGCCCCGGTGGTCGGGGACCATAGCCCCGGTGGTCGGGGACCATAGCCCCGGTGGTCGGGGACCATAGCCCCGGTGGTCGGGGACCATAGCCCCGGTGGTCGGGGACCATAGCCCCGGTGGTCGGGGACCATAGCCCCGGTGGTCGGGGACCATAGCCCCGGTGGTCGGGGACCATAGCCCCGGTGGTCGGGGACCATAGCCCCGGTGGTCGGGGACCATAGCCCCGGTGGTCGGGGACCATAGCCCCGGTGGTCGGGGACCCTAGCCCCGGTGGTCGGGGACCATAGCCCCGGTGGTCGGGGACCATAGCCCCGGTGGTCGGGGGCCCTAGCCCCGGTGGTCGGGGACCATAGCCCCGGTGGTCGGGGACCCTAGCCCCGGTGGTCGGGGACCCCTAGCCCCGGTGGTCGGGGGCCCTAGCCCCGGTGGTCGGGGACCCCTAGCCCCGGTGGTCGGGGACCATAGCCCCGGTGGTCGGGGACCATAGCCCCGGTGGTCGGGGACCCCTAGCCCCGGTGGTCGGGGACCCTAGCCCTGGTGGTCGGGGACCATAGCCCCGGTGGTCGGGGGTCCTAGCCCCGGTGGTCGGGGACCATAGCCCCGGTGGTCGGGGACCATAGCCCCGGTGGTCGGGGACCATAGCCCCGGTGGTCGGGGACCATAGCCCCGGTGGTCGGGGACCCTAGCCCCGGTGGTCGGGGACCCCTAGCCCCGGTGGTCGGGGACCATAGCCCCGGTGGTCGGGGACCATAGCCCCGGTGGTCGGGGACCATAGCCCCGGTGGTCGGGGACCATAGCCCCGGTGGTCGGGGACCCTAGCCCCGGTGGTCGGGGACCCTAGCCCCGGTGGTCGGGGACCATAGCCCCGGTGGTCGGGGACCATAGCCCCGGTGGTCGGGGACCCTAGCCCCGGTGGTCGGGGACCCTAGCCCCGGTGGTCGGGGACCCCTAGCCCCGGTGGTCGGGGACCCCTAGCCCCGGTGGTCGGGGACCCCTAGCCCCGGTGGTCGGGGACCCCTAGCCCCGGTGGTCGGGGACCCCTAGCCCCGGTGGTCGGGGACCCCTAGCCCCGGTGGTCGGGGACCCCTAGCCCCGGTGGTCGGGGACCCTAGCCCCGGTGGTCGGGGACCCTCCACACACAGGGTGCTACCCTAGGCCGTGTCCTTACCACAAGAGTCGTGTCAGCCACCAGCTTCCCCAGGTGTCTCAGGGGGGCGACACTTAACCCCAGGTGTCTCAGGGGGGCGACACTTAACCCCAGGTGTCTCAGGGGGGCGACACTTAACCCCAGGTGTCTCAGGGGGCGAAACATAACCTCCACTACCCACGTATATCGCCCCCGGGGGGGGGGACTAATATTGCCCAACCTTCACAAACAAACAAATATCTCGCAGCTAGACAACAACACAAAGTTTCCAGGATTAAAAATGTCTGACACTAATAGACGTGTTTTAAATCGCCAGTTTAACGGAGTTAACTTTAAGTTAAGGCATCTGAATTTTGCCTCCGAGAGATATATAGTTAATCAAATTCGTGTTTAAACTCCCAGTCACTTGGGGTGGACGGTAGAGCGACGGTCTCGCTTCATGCAGGTCGGCGTTCAATCCCCGACCGTCCACAAGTGGTTGGGCACCATTCCTTTCCCTCCGTCCCATCCCAAATCCTTATCCTGACCCCTTCCCAGTGCTATATAGTCGTAATGGCTTGTCACTTTCCCCCAGATAACTCCTTCGTTCATAAACTCCTGTACTTACACCTTTTACACACACACNGTGGACCATATATACCCATCCTGTGAGTGGTGGTGGGCCATATACCCATCCTGTGAGTGGTGGTGGCCATATATACCCATCCTGTGAGTGGGGTGGGGCCATATATACCCCATCCTGTGAGTGGTGGTGGCCCATATACCCATCCTGTGAGTGGTGGTGGACCATATATACCCATCCTGTGAGTGGTGGTGGACCATATACCCATCCTGTGAGTGGTGGTGGACCATATACCCATCCTGTGAGTGGTGGGGGACCATATACCCATCCTGTGAGTGGTGGTGGACCATATATACCCATCCTGTGAGTGGTGGTGACCATATATACCCATCCTGTGAGTGGTGGTGGACCATATATACCCATCCTGTGAGTGGTGGTGGACCATATACCCATCCTGTGAGTGGTGGTGGACCATATATACCCATCCTGTGAGTGGTGGTGGCCATATATACCCATCCTGTGAGTGGTGGTGGGCCATATATACCCATCCTGTGAGTGGTGGTGGACCATATACCCATCCTGTGAGTGGTGGTGGACCATATACCCATCCTGTGAGTGGTGGTGGACCATATATACCCATCCTGTGAGTGGTGGTGGACCATATATACCCATCCTGTGAGTGGTGTGGACCATATATACCCATCCTGTGAGTGGTGGTGGACCATATATACCCATCCTGTGAGTGGTGGTGGACCATATATACCATCCTGTGGTGTGGTGGACCATATACCCATCCTGTGAGTGGTGGTGGACCATATACCCATCCTGTGAGTGGTGGTGGACCATATATACCCATCCTGTGGTGTGGTGACCATATATACCCATCCTGTGGTGGTGGTGGACCATATACCCATCCTGTGAGTGGTGGTGGACCATATATACCCATCCTGTGAGGTGTGGTGGACCATATATACCCATCCTGTGAGTGGTGGTGGACCATATACCCATCCTGTGAGTGGTGGTGGACCAATATACCCATCTGTGGTGGTGGTGGCCATATACCCATCCTGTGGGGTGGTGGACCATATATACCCATCCTGTGGTGGTGTGGTGGACCATATATACCCATCCTGTGAGTGGTGTGGACCATATACCCATCCTGTGAGTGGTGGTGGACCATATATACCCATCCTGTGAGTGGTGGTGGACCATATACCCATCCTGTGAGTGGTGGTGGACCATATATCCCATCATCCTGTGAGTGGTGGTGGGCCATATACCCATCCTGTGAGTGGTGGTGGACCATATATACCCATCCTGTGAGTGGTGGTGGACCATATATACCCATCCCTGTGAGTGGTGGTGGCCCATATACCCATCCTGTGGTGGTGGTGGACCATATACCCATCCTGTGGTGGTGGTGGACCATATACCCATCCTGTGAGTGGTGGTGGACCATATATACCCATCCTGTGAGTGGTGGTGGACCATATATACCCATCCTGTGAGTGGTGGTGGACCATATACCCATCCTGTGGTGGTGGTGGACCATATATACCCATCCTGTGAGTGGTGGTGGACCATATACCCCTCCTGTGGTGGTGGTGGACCATATACCCATCCTGTGTTGTGGTGGACCATATATACCCATCCTGTGGTGGTGGTGGACCATATACCCATCCTGTGAGTGGTGGTGGACCATATACCCATCCTGTGAGTGGTGGTGGGCCATATATACCCATCCTGTGGTGGTGGTGGCCATATACCCATCCTGTGAGTGGTGGTGGGCCATATACCCATCCTGTGTGGTGTGTGGACCATATACCCATCCTGTGGTGGTGGTGGACCATATACCCATCCTGTGGGTGGTAGTGGACCATATACCCATCCTGTGAGTGGTGGTGGACCATATATACCCATCCTGTGAGTGGTGGTGGACCATATACCCATCCTGTGGGTGGTGGTGGACCATATATACCCATCCTGTGAGTGGTGGTGGACCATATATCCATCCTGTGAGTGGTGGTGGACCATATATTCCCATCCTGTGAGTGGTGGTGGACCTATATACCCATCCTGTGGTGGTAGTGGACCATATATACCCATCCTGTGAGTGGTGGTGGACCATATACCCATCCTGTGGGTGGTAGTGGACCATATATACCCATCCTGTGTGGTGGTGGGCCATATACCCATCCTGTGAGTGGTGGTGGACCATATACCCATCCTGTGAGTGGTGGTGGACCAATACCCATCCTGTGAGTGGTGGTGGACCATATACCCATCCTGTGAGTGTGGTGGCCATATATACCCATCCTGTGGTGGTGGTGGACCATATATACCATCCTGTGAGTGGTAGTGGACCATATACCCATCCTGTGAGTGGTGGTGGACCATATATACCCATCCTGTGAGTGGTGGTGGACCATATACCCATCCTGTGAGTAGTAGTGGACCATATATACACCCATCCTGTGAGTGGTAGTGGACCATATATACCCATCCTGTGAGCGGTCATAATAGTGAGAAAATATGACTTAAATATGGTAGTAAACCTTGGGCAGCTTTAAGTAATTAGACGGCCCCACTGAGGGAGCCACACCCACACAACACTCCCCACCACATTACCTGCTCTCTCCTCAACAAGATGACCAAGTCTTACCAAAAATAAGTCTTACCAAAAGTAAGTCTTACCAAAAGTAAGTCTTACCAAAATAAGTCTTACCAAAAATAAGTCTTACCAAAAATTCGTCTTACCAAAAATACGTCTTACCAAATAAGTCTTACCAAAAATAAGTCTTACCAAAAATAAGTCTTACCAAAAATACGTCTTACCAAAAATAATCTTACCAAAAATACGTCTTACCAAAAATAAGTCTTACCAAAAATAAGTCTTACCAAATAAGTCTTACCAAAAATACGTCTACCAAAAATAAGTCTTACCAAAAATAAATCTTACCAAAAATAAGTCTTACCAAAAATAAGTCTTAGCAAAAGCAAGACTGAACATCGGGTCTGCATTATTACAAACATTAGGAGGGAGAGTTTGGTAAGATCGTCTGGGGGAAAAATGTTTTCTAAAACCAAATGAACACTTTTCTAACAACATATCTTTGTCATTGCTTTGTTTTCCTTGGTAGACTCGTTACGCCCTAATTAGTAAGGTAGATAAATTACTTGCTACTTAGTTATATATAACTAAGTCCAATAGCGTGGGTCCAACAGGTCCAATAGAGCTGCACTGAGGGAACACAACACAGTCCACGACACAAAGCAAGAGGACAGTTGGTTCTTGCCTTAATAGTTAATCTTTGACTTTAGGAGTTGGGGAGATGATCCAGAGGGAGGGATGGGTGGAGGAGAGGGAGGTGGGTGGAGGAGAGGGATGTGGGTGGAGGAGAGGGAGAGAGGTGGGTGGAGGAGAGAGAGAGGGAGAGAAGTGGGTGGAGGGGAGAGAGTAGGAGAGCAGAGGACGTTCAGTATGTGTTGTACCCTCGCATCACGTGGAAGTGGCGCCTCTACTGCCGGAGTTCCAGCACCTCCAGCACCTCCCGCCCCGCCACCGCCAGCACCTCCCCGCCCGCCCCGCCACCGCCAGCACCTCCCCGCCCGCCCCGCCACCCCAGCGCCATCTACCCTCATAAAAACTCCATAAAACGATCGGAAACTCTTCCAGTGAGCGCTGACGACAAGGAATCGTGTCTCCTCCATAAGACAGACAGACAGACAGCGGCAAGTCTGTCCACTCTATCATAAATAATGAACCAAACTCACTCAAACTAATTAAGACACAAGAGATGAATGATCCAAGTGTGTAGTGGGTTCGAATCCCTTTATGGCGGTAGTTATGTAGTCTACAGAGAGGGTTACATACTGCTCAATGACGTAGTTTGGCTGTTGTGATCACGTTGTTACGCGTGAGACATGAATCGTTGTGGCGTGACGGGGGTGTGGGTGACAGCGTCGTGACGCCGACGGAGGCGTGGGTGACAGTGTCGTGACGCCGACGGAGGCGTGGGTGACAGTGTCGTGACGCCGACGGAGGCGTGGGTGACAGTGTCGTGACGCCGTCGGAG
Source organism: Procambarus virginalis (assembly GCA_020271785.1). Classification (NCBI taxonomy): domain Eukaryota; kingdom Metazoa; phylum Arthropoda; class Malacostraca; order Decapoda; family Cambaridae; genus Procambarus; species Procambarus virginalis. The sequence goes on along the minus strand of WNGS01168299.1, from coordinate 2,050 downwards.
GCGTGGGTGACAGTGTCGTGACGCCGACGGAGGCGTGGGTGACAGTGTCGTGACGCCGACGGAGGCGTGGGTGACAGTGTCGTGACGCCGACGGAGGCGTGGGTGACAGTGTCGTGACGCCGACGGGGGCGTGGGTGACAGTGTCGTGACGCCGACGGAGGCGTGGGTGACAGTGTCGTGACGCCGACGGGGGCGTGGGTGACAGTGTCGTGACGCCGACGGAGGCGTGGGTGACAAGTGTCGTCACGTGACGGGCAATATGGGCCAAGGGGAGGGGTCAGGTTTGACCCCGTGGCCTGTGAGCGTGTACCCCACCTGGGGTGACAACACCACCACCTGGGGTGACAACACCACCACCTGGGGTGACAACACCACCACCTGGGGTGACAACAACAGCTGGAGCGACAACAGCAGCGTGGAGCAGCAGCAGCAGCAGCAGGAGGTGGAGCAGCACACCATAGACCACATCCAGGTGTGGGTGACACCGGTGCTGGTGGTGGTAGGCAGCACAGGCAACATAGTGAGTGTGGTGGTGTTCCACAGCAGGAAGCTGCGCTCACTCAGCAGCAGCTGCTACCTGGCGGCGCTGGCGGCGTCAGACACGGTGTTCCTGGCCACACTGCTGCTGGTGTGGGTGTCGCGGGTGTGGCGCGACCTGGTCAACCAGCCCGGGTGGTGCCAGGCTCTGGTATATGCCACCTACGTCAGCACCTTCCTCAGTGTGTGGCTCGTCGTCGCCTTTACTGTTGAGCGCTTCATCGCTGTCTGCTACCCGCTGCTGAGGGCAGCTGTCTGCACGGTGCGGCGCGCGCGGCTCGTTATCTTCCTGCTGACTGCTGCGGCTGTGCTGCTCTACTCCTACCTGCTGCTGGCTGCGGCCCCGGGCCTCCACCCCACGGCGGGCCGCACCATGTGCAAGGTGCGGCCCGCCTACATGCGGCTGGCGGCCATCATGAACCACGTGGACACGCTGCTGACGCTCGTCCTCCCGCTCCTCATCATCGTCAGCCTCAACGTCAGGATCGCCCGCTGCGTCTGGCACGTCCAGCGGCTGCGGCACTCCATGACGCTGGCCCACTCCCACAGCGGCGGGCCAGGTGGGCCAGGCGGGCCAGGCGGGCCAGGCGAGCCGCAGCAGGAGGCGGCGGGTGGTGGTGGCCAGGGGCGGGGAGGTCACCGGCCGAGGGTCAGGTCACAGAACAAGGTCACCAAGATGCTGCTGGTCATCTCCACCGTCTTTATCGTCCTCAACCTTCCGTCTTATCTCATGCGCGCCTACATCCTCTTATCGGTGAGCACCTCACACTCCCCCACTCTCTCCACCCCCACACCCACACTCTCCACCCCCACACCCACACCCACTCTCTCCACACCCACTCCCCCCCCCCACACAAGTAGGGAAATTTACGCCCACAGCGACGCGCGTGGTCCCTGGCCATGGTCATAAATATCGTACATCAACTTATAACATAAATGTCCCAAGTTCACACACAAGTCACAATAGCGTGATATATCAAATTTGTATATATCAAGCTGAACATCACATGAACGGTTTGTGCTTCAGAGAAGCTGCAGGGACCTGGGGGAGGGGGGGGGGGAGAGCAGTAGCACCCCAGGTTGCATTTCTTTTGACCATGTCGTGGCGTAGTCAACTAATGCGCGCCTGGGATCATCCCGGACATAGGTTCGAACCCTCATCTTGGCCCTTGTGGATTTGTTCATGTTGATATGTTCCACAGGCTGTTGCACAGCTCTTGTCTATATTGCATCATAAAGAATGAACTGATGTAATGTTGCAAAGTGTTGAAAAATAAACAATAAACAAAAATAGGAAAAAATGTCAAAAGTATCGTTCAACGTATGGCAGGTAGGAGGTTCCATTTTATGAACGAGCGAAAACCCAAGATGATTCGTCCATGTACCAAACTAGTTCGTGCATAATGTTAAAAAATAATTAGTTTTTTTTTTTTTTTTAAGTGAAAAGCAAATGTAAGTATAGAGAGGGAAGAGATAAGTGAGGAGGAGGAGGAGGAGGAGGAGGAGGAGGAGG
>WNGS01168298.1:22313-37951 GCA_020271785.1 Procambarus virginalis | reverse complement strand
ACCGTAGAGTCAGGCCACAACCACACAGTCATTCACCTTTCATCTCCACCACCCGGCACCCTCCTGCAGCAGTGGTGGCTCACACTACACCCTCCTGCAGCAGTGGTGGTCCACACTACACCCTCCTGCAGCAGTGGTGGTCCACACTACACCCTCCTGCAGCAGTGGTGGCTCACACTACACCCTCCTGCAGCAGTGGTGGCTCACACTACACCCTCCTGCAGCAGTGGTGGTCCACACTACACCCTCCTGCAGCAGTGGTGGCTCACACTACACCCTCCTGCAGCAGTGGTGGCTCACACTACACCCTCCTGCAGCAGTGGTGGTCCACACTACACCCTCCTGCAGCAGTGGTGGCTCACACTACACCCTCCTGCAGCAGTGGTGGCTCACACTACACCCTCCTGCAGCAGTGGTGGCTCACACTACACCCTCCTGCAGCAGTGGTGGTCCACACTACACCCTCCTGCAGCAGTGGTGGTCCACACTACACCCTCCTACAGCAATGATAACCCTCACTACACCCTCCTGCAGCAGTGATAACCCTCACTACACCCTCCTACAGCAGTGATAACCCACACTACACCCTCCTACAGCAGTGATAACCCACACTACACCCTCCTGCAGCAGTGACACTTGAGACCAGCCACATTTCGTGTTGAGAAGATAACTACAGTGCGATATACAGTGCCATAGAGCAGTGCCAGACAGCACTAAGCGATACACACACCCGGAGGACGCTAGTGGGTAGCGTGGCAGTAAAGCGCTTGTGTCAGCGAGTGTTGAGAGTGGCACCATGGTGCCTGTCAAGCAGGTGACGGTGCTGGCCAGTGTTGGCACCATCCTGGTGGTGCTCAGTGCCGTCTTCATGGGCGTCTTCCCAGTCATCTTCAGCTCCATCGTCAACAAGGTGAGGCTCCACTCATCATTCTTAACTCATACTCACTCAAAATGTAATTTGTATGAGAATTTCGACGTGATTCGTCCTTTAAGCCTGACTGTTGCGGCAGTTTGAGGCTGTTTTGTCTAGTCTGGTGGTTGTTACGGGCTGTTGGGCAGTTTATCTATGGGTTGTGTTATCCTGTCGGGTGTATGGGTTGTGTTATCCTGTCGGGTGTATGGGTTGGGTTATCCTGTCGGGTGTATGGGTTGTGTTATCCTGTCGGGTGTATGGGTTGTGTTATCCTGTCGGGTGTATGGGTTGTGTTATCCTGTCGGGTGTATAGGTTGTGTTATCCTGTCGGGTGTATGGGTTGTGTTATCCTGTCGGGTGTATGGGTTCCGTTATAACTGAACTCATGACTCGTGGGTAACCCTACCCATGGATATTTATGCCACAGAAAATAGGCAATAATACCATCATAAAATCTTCACTCAGTTATCACACTTCATGAAAATGTAAATTCAAATCAAAAGTTTTAATATTATTTTTTCAGTTTACAAAAATAACATTGCAAGAAACAATAGAGTGGTCAATGCGAGCAGCGTCTATAATATGTAGGACATTCACCTCAATTATAGGTGTGAGGCTCCTGTTTCTTCCCTCTATAATTCATTAAACAAACTTTCCATAACTCTCTCACTAAGAATCTTAGCCTTGACCGCCGGTACCAGTTTGTGACTGTGTTGACTGTGGGCTCCGGGGAGGCTCCCCCACCACAGTCTCTTGACAGTTGAGTTGGGTTAGGCTATGGTAGGCTCGGTTAGGTTAGGCTAGGCTCGGTTGGGTTAGGCTAGGCTCGGTTAGGTTAGGCTAGGCTCGGTTAGGTTAGGCTCGGTTGGGTTAGGCTAGGCTCGGTTAGGTTAGGCTAGGCTCGGTTAGGTTAGGCTAGGCTCGGTTGGGTTAGGCTAGGCTCGGTTAGGTTAGGCTCGGTTGGGTTAGGCTAGGCTCGGTTAGGTTAGGCTAGGCTCGGTTAGGTTAGGCTAGGCTCGGTTGGGTTAGGCTAGGCTCGGTTAGGTTAGGCTAGGCTCGGTTAGGTTAGGCTAGGCTCGGTTAGGCTAGGTTAGGCTCGGTTAGGTTAGGCTAGGCTCGGTTGGGTTAGGCTAAGCTCGGTTAGGTTAGGCTAGGCTCGGTTGGGTTAGGCTAGGCTCGGTTAGGCTAGGCTCGGTTAGGTTAGGCTAGGCTCGGTTAGGTTAGGCTAGGCTCGGTTGGGTTAGGCTAGGCTCGGTTAGGTTAGGCTAGGCTCGGTTAGGTTAGGCTAGGCTCGGTTAGGTTAGGCTAGGCTCGGTTAGGTTAGGCTAGGCTCGGTTGGGTTAGGCTAGGCTCGGTTAGGTTAGGCTAGGCTCGGTTAGGTTAGGCTAGGCTCGGTTAGGTTAGGCTAGGCTCGGTTAGGTTAGGCTAGGCTCGGTTAGGTTAGGCTAGGCTCGGTTGGGTTAGGCTAGGCTCGGTTAGGTTAGGTTAGGTTAGGTTAGGTTAGGTTAGGTTAGGCTCGGTTAGGTTAGGCTAGGCTCGGTTGGGTTAGGCTAGGCTCGGTTAGGTTAGGTTAGGTTAGGTTAGGTTAGGTTAGGTTAGGTTAGACTAGGCTCGGTTGGGTTAGGCTAGGCTCGGTTAGGTTAGGCTAGGCTCGGTTAGGTTAGGCTAGGCTCGGTTAGGTTAGGCTAGGCTCGGTTAGGTTAGGCTAGGCTCGGTTGGGTTAGGCTAGGCTCGGTTAGGTTAGGCTAGGCTCGGTTAGGTTAGGCTAGGCTCGGTTAGGTTAGGCTAGGCTCGGTTAGGTTAGGCTAGGCTCGGTTAGGTTAGGCTAGGCTCGGTTAGGTTAGGCTAGGCTCGGTTGGGTTAGGCTAGGCTCGGTTAGGTTAGGCTAGGCTCGGTTGGGTTAGGCTAGGCTCGGTTAGGTTAGGCTAGGCTCGGTTAGGTTAGGCTAGGCTCGGTTGGGTTAGGCTAGGCTCGGTTAGGTTAGGCTAGGCTCTGTTGGGTTAGGCTAGGCTCGGTTAGGTTAGGCTAGGCTCGGTTGGGTTAGGCTAGGCTCGGTTAGGTTAGGCTAGGCTCGGTTGGGTTAGGCTAGGCTTGGTTAGGTTAGGCTAGGCTTGGTTAGGCTCTGTTGAAACTTGCTCAATGGTTGCAACGACGTGTGAACAAGTCTTAACACCTAACAGCTTGCAACAATGTTCTAATACGTCATAACAACGTTATAAATGTTATAACAAGATGCAACAACTTTATTACAAGTTGTAATAAACATAAAAGACTGACAATTACGTTGTGTTTTTACAGGGAGATCCTTGAACTTTCTTACTGTACTGTGCTGTACTGTACTGTACTGTTTTGTATTGTACTGTATTGTGCTGTACTGTACTGTGCTGTACTGTACTGTTTTGTATTGTACTGTATTGTGCTGTACTGTACTGTTTTGTATTGTACTGTATTGTGCTGTATTGTACTGTGCTGTACTGTACTGTTTTGTATTGTACTGTATTGTGCTGTACTGTACTGTTTTGTATTGTACTGTATTGTGCTGTACTGTACTGTGCTGTACTGTACTGTTTTGTATTGTACTGTATTGTGCTGTACTGTACTGTTTTGTATTGTACTGTATTGTGCTGTACTGTACTGTGCTGTACTGTACTGTGCTGTACTGTACTGTGTTGTACTGTACTGTTTTGTATTGTACTGTATTGTGCTGTACTGTACTGTGCTGTACTGTACTGTGCTGTACTGTACTGTGTTGTACTGTACTGTTTTGTATTGTACTGTATTGTGCTGTACTGTACTGTGCTGTACTGTACTGTTTTGTATTGTACTGTATTGTGCTGTACTGTACTGTGCTGTACTGTACTGTGCTGTACTGTACTGTGTTGTACTGTACTGTTTTGTATTGTACTGTATTGTGCTGTACTGTACTGTGCTGTACTGTACTGTGCTGTACTGTACTGTTTTGTATTGTACTGTATTGTGCTGTACTGTACTGTGCTGTACTGTACTGTGCTGTACTGTACTGTGCTGTACTGTACTGTGTTGTACTGTACTGTTTTGTATTGTACTGTATTGTGCTGTACTGTACTGTGCTGTACTGTACTGTGCTGTACTGTACTGTTTTGTATTGTACTGTATTGTGCTGTACTGTACTGTGCTGTACTGTACTGTGCTGTACTGTACTGTTTTGTATTGTACTGTATTGTGCTGTACTGTACTGTGCTGTACTGTACTGTTCTGTACTGTACTGTGCTGTACTGTACTGTGCTGTACTGTACTGTGCTGTACTGTACTGTTTTGTATTGTACTGTATTGTGCTGTACTGTACTGTTTTGTATTGTACCGTATTGTGCTGTACTGTACTGTGCTGTACTGTACTGTTTTGTATTGTACTGTTTTGTATTGTACTGTATTGTGCTGTACTGTACTGTTTTGTATTGTACTGTTTTGTATTGTACTGTATTGTGCTGTACTGTACTGTGCTGTACTGTACTGTTTTGTATTGTACTGTATTGTGCTGTACTGTACTGTGCTGTACTGTACTGTTTTGTATTGTACTGTATTGTGCTGTACTGTACTGTGCTATACTGTACTGTATCGTGCTGTACTGTACTGTGCTGTACTGTACTGTTTTGTATTGTACTGTTTTGTATTGTACTGTATTGTGCTGTACTGTACTGTGCTGTGCTGTACTGTTTTGTATTGTACTGTATTGTAATGTACTATACGTTGCTGTACTGTGCTGTACTGTACTGTGCTCTGCTGTGCTCTGCTGTGCTGTACTGTGCTATACTGTGCTGTACTGTGCTGTACTGTGCTGTACTGTACTGTTTTGTATTGTACTGTTTTGTATTGTACTGTATTGTGCTGTACTGTACTGTACTGTATTGTATTGTGCTGTACTGTGCTCTGCTGTGCTGTACTGTGCTGTACTGTGCTGTACTGTGCTGTACTGCACTGTACTGCACTGTTTTGTATTGTACTGTATTGTGCTGTACTGTATTGTGCTGTACTGTATTGTGCTGTACTGTACTGTTTTGTATTGTACTGTATTGTGCTGTGCTGTACTGTGCTATACTGTGCTGTACTGTACTGTATTGTGCTGTAGTGTGCTGTACTGTACTGTACTGTGCTCTGCTGTACTGTACTGTACTGTGCTGTACTGTGCTGTACTGTGCAGTACTGCACTGTGCTGTACTGTGCTGTATTGTACTGTGCTGTACTGTACTGTGCTGTACTGTACTGTGCTGTACTGTACTGTGCTGTACTGTGCAGTACTGTGCAGTACTGTACTGTGCTGGAATGTACTGTGCTGTGCTGAACTGTACTGTACTGTGCTGTACTGTGCTGTGCTGTACTGTGCTGTACTGTGCTGTACTGTGCTGTACTGTACTGTTTTGTATTGTACTGTTTTGTATTGTACTGTATTGTGCTGTACTGTACTGTACTGTATTGTATTGTGCTGTACTGTGCTCTGCTGTGCTGTACTGTGCTGTACTGTGCTGTACTGTGCTGTACTGCACTGTACTGCACTGTTTTATATTGTACTGTATTGTGCTGTACTGTATTGTGCTGTACTGTATTGTGCTGTACTGTACTGTTTTGTATTGTACTGTATTGTGCTGTGCTGTACTGTGCTATACTGTGCTGTACTGTGCTGTACTGTACTGTATTGTGCTGTAGTGTGCTGTACTGTACTGTACTGTGCTCTGCTGTACTGTGCTGTACTGTACTGTACTGTGCTGTACTTTGCTGTACTGTGCAGTACTGTACTGTGCTGTACTGTGCTGTATTGTACTGTGCTGTACTGTACTGTGCTGTACTGTACTGTGCTGTACTGTACTGTGCTGTACTGTACTGTGCTGTACTGTGCAGTACTGTACTGTGCTGGAATGTACTGTGCTGTGCTGAACTGTACTGTACTGTGCTGTACTGTGCTGTGCTGTACTGTGCTGTACTGTGCTGTACTGTGCTGTACTGTGCTGTATTGTACTGTGCTGTACTGTACTGTGCTGTACTGTACTGTGCTGTACTGTACTGTGCTGTACTGTGCTGTATTGTACTGTGCTGTACTGTACTGTACTGTACTGTACTGTGCTGTACTGTACTGTGCTGTACTGTACTGTGCTGTGCTGTACTGTGCTGTACTGTACTGTACTGTACTGTACTGTACTGTGCTGTACTGTACTGTACTGTGCTGTACTGTGCTGTACTGTACTGTGCTGTACTGTGCTGTACTGTGCTGTGCTGTGCTGTGCTGTACTGTGCTGTACTGTGCTGTACTGTGCTGTGCTGTGCTGTACTGTACTGTACTGTGCTGTACTGTGCTGTACTGTGCTGTACTCTGCTGTGCTGTACTGTGCTGTACTGTGTTGTACTGTACTGTGCTGTACTGTGCTGTACTGTACTGTGCTGTACTGTACTGTAGTGTGCTGTACTGTACTGTACTGTGCTGTACTGTACTGTGCTGTACTGTGCTGTACTGTACTGTGCTGTGCTGTACTGTGTTGTACTGTACTGTGCTGTACTGTACTGTACTGTACTGTGCTGTACTGTACTGTGGTGTACTGTGCTGTACTGTACTGTGCTGTACTGAGCTGTGCTGTGCTGTACTGTACTGTGCTGTACTGTACTGTGCTGTACTCTGCTGTGCTGTACTGTGCTGTACTGTACTGTGCTGTGCTGTACTGTACTGTGCTGTACTGTGCTGTACTGTACTGTGCTGTACTGTACTGTGCTGTACTGTACTGTGCTGTACTGTACTGTGCTGTACTGTACTGTACTATATTGTACTGTACTGTGCTGTACTGTACTGTGCTATATTGTACTGTGCTGTACTGTACTGTGCTGTACTGTACTGTACTATATTGTACTGTACTGTACTAGTACTGTACTGTGCTGTACTGTACTGTACTGTGCTGTACTGTACTGTACTGTGCTGTACTTTACTGTACTGTACTGTGCTGTACGGTGTTGTACTGTGCTGTACGGTGTTGTACTGTGCTGTACTGTACTTTACTGTGTTGTACTGTGCTGTACTGTACTGTGCTGTGCTGTACTGTGCTGTACTGCACTGTGCTGTACTGTACTGTGCTGTACTGTACTGTGCTGTACTATACTGTGCTGTACTGTGCTGTACTGTGCTGTACTGTGCTGTACTATACTGTACTGTGCTGTACTGTACTGTGCTGTACTGTACTGTGCTGTACTGTACTGTACTGTGCTGTACTATACTGTACTGTGCTGTACTGTACTGTGCTGTACTAAACTGTGCTGTGCACAGTTTAGTACAGCAGTTATCACACTCCTTCCTCACCATCACATTCATAAGAACATAACAATCACGGTAACTGCAGAAGGTCTATTGGTCCATACGAGGCAGCTCCTGTCTATATCCTCTCAATCTCAGTTATATATATATGTCTAACCTACACTTGAAACAATCCAAGGATCTTACTTCTATTATGTTATGCAGTTCACAAATCAACAACTTCTCATTCATATATATATATATATATATATAATATATATATATATATATATATATATATATATATATATATATATATTGCATAAATATTTAATATGGCTGAGATGAATTAATGGTCATATGTGGTGTTGGAATATTTTAGGAGTTAATGTGGGGATTACCAGAATGTGTGGATGAAATATTGATAAGTGAAACACCTGAGAACTAAAGCGGTGTTAATAGACGGGTTGTTCCTGAGAATTGTGTGTTTAACACGTGTGTGCTGCTGCTGCTTCTGCTGCTGCTGCTGCTGCTGCTGCTGCTGCTAGCTGGGAGATTTCAATGCTACAGTGTGTCATGATCTTACGGGGGCTTGTAGATGTTGATGCCACACAAGTAATGCACTTGTGGGTCCAAACTCTCTTTTCTCTTTTAAATAAATGAAGGCAGATATGAATAATAGATATACGGTTTCATTCATTCTTATGCTGAATAAGCGATCTTTGGCTATTTACGAAAACATGGGTGAACATAAATAGGAGATACTGTGTAGACCTTTCATTTATTTTTATAGTCGATAAGTAATCCACAGTATGGTGACCAAACTACACACTGGGAAGTGAAGCGACGACGATTGATTTTTATTGTTGCCACCGAAGGCGGCTAGTTTATTGTGCACCCCATACTCATCCTGTGAGCGGTAGCGCAAAAGCATTACAGAGGGCACAAAAGGTCTTTATCAGACCTCATCTTAGATTATTACATAAACAATTTCATCTATCCTTCACACCTTATAGTTACAATGTCAGCTAGTTACAGAGAAAGTGCTATTTCAAGAGCTACATATTTACCGTAAGTGATCATACATTAATGGTAGGTCTTATCACTGATACATAATAGTTTGACCAATGGGGATATTACAGCGTTTCGGTCCGTCCTGCACCATTCTCAATCGACTCGATTATAGTCCAGGACGGCTCGAAACGTCGTCGTCCCTTCACTTTCTAGTGTGTGGTTTGGTCAACATATTTCAGCCACGTTATTGTGACTCCTCGTGTGCATAATCCACAGTATGAAAGTGGAAGATCCACACAACTTCTTTATGCGTGATATCCAAACTTCTGAAAATATAACTGATATAAACACACGCATGGCAGATCTTGAAAGAGAAATGGACAACATGCTCATGCATTCAGCCCGGCTCCAGACTCGTGGAATTCAATATTTATAAAGAAATGCAAAGTGCCAGTAGCACAGGCACTCAGTATAGTGTGGAAGAGCTTGGACACGGGGAAGATACCAGAAGCGCTTAAATCTTCAGACATGCCCCTCTACACGAGGGAGGGAGCAAAGCATTGGCAAAGAATTATAGACCAGTTGCACTAACGTCCCACATAATAAAAGTATTTGAGAAAGTGATCAGGAGTCAGGTCACCAGTTTCATGGAGACCAATAACCTCCACAACCCAGGCCAACATGGAGACCAATGGCCTCCACAACCCAGGCCAACATGGAGACCAATGGCCTTCACAACCCAGGCCAACATGGAGACCAATGACCTCCACAACCCAGGCCAACATGGAGACCAATGACCTCCACAACCCAGGTCAACATGGAGACCAATGGCCTTCACAACCCAGGCCAACATGGAGACCAATGACCTCCACAACCCAGGCCAACATGGAGACCAATGGCCTTCACAACCCAGGCCAACATGGAGACCAATGACCTCCACAACCCAGGCCAACATGGAGACCAATGACCACAACCCAGGCCAACATGGAGACCAATGACCTCCACAACCCAGGCCAACATGGAGACCAATGACCTCCACAATCCAGGCCAACATGGAGACCAATGACCACAACCCAGGCCAACATGGAGACCAATGACCTCCACAACCCAGGCCAACATGGAGACCAATGACCTTCACAACCTAGGCCAACATGGAGACCAATGACCTTCACAACCCAGACCAACATGGAGACCAATGACCTCCACAACCCAGGCCAACATGGAGACCAATGACCTCCACAATCCAGGCCAACATGGAGACCAATGACCTTCACAACCCAGGCCAACATGGAGACCAATGACCTCCACAATCCAGGCCAACATGGAGACCAATGACCTTCACAACCCAGACCAACATGGAGACCAATGACCTCCACAACCCAGGCCAACATGGAGACCAATGACCTCCACAATCCAGGCCAACATGGAGACCAATGACCTTCACAACCCAGGCCAACATGGAGACCAATGACCTCCACAATCCAGGCCAACATGGTGACCAATGACCTTCACAACCCAGGCCAACATGGATTCAGAGCGGGAAGATCATGCCTCTCACACCTACTTGACCATTACGACAAAATTACTGAGGCATTAGAAGAACAACAGAATGCATATGTGGTATACACGAACTTTGTAAAGGTATTCGATAAATGTGACCATGGAGTGATAGCACACAAAATGAGGTCAAGGGGAATAACTGGTAAAGTAGGACGCTGGATACTCAATTTTCTGTCGAACAGAACACAGAGAGTAACAGTCACCCAAATAAAATCGAATTCAAGCGCAGTTAAAAGCGCTGTACCTCAAGGTACAGTCCTTGCACCACTGCTTTTCTTTATTCTCATATCAGATATAGACAAAAATAAAAAAATAAAAGCTTCGTATCATCCTTTGCAGTTGACACAAAAGTCAGCATGAAAATTATCTCTGACGAAGACTTTGAAAAACTAGAGATATAAATAAAGTTTTCAACTGGGCAGCAGAATACAGGGTATTCTGTTTTCTGCTACCAAAAGAAGAATAAAGAATGCAAAGAATGTTTTGTTTTGGTAAAGAATACAAAACACAATCAAATATGCCCATAGTAGAAAAGCAGCATGTCATGGATCTGGGAATAACGATGTGTGACGCCCTAACGTTTAGGGAGCATAACCAAGCAAATATTGTGTCAGCCAGAAAAATTATCGGATGGATTACGAGAACTTTCAAATCCAGGGATCCCATCACAATGGTTGTACTCTTCAAATCACTTGTACTGTCCCGTTATGAGTACTGCTCAGTACTCACTTCCCTTTACAGAGCAGGAGAGATTGCTGAAATAGGGGGAGTACAGAGAACATTAATGGCATACATTGACACGATATAGCACCTAAATAATTGGGATCGTCTCAAAGCTAACCAAAGTTACTCTTTAGATAGGAGACGAAAGAGATTTCAAATAATATAGACATAAAAAATACTGGAGGGACAGGTCTCAAATCTACACAGTAAAATAACAACGTACTGGAGTGAACTATATGGAAGAAAATGCAGAATAGAACCAGTGAAGAGCAGAGGTGCCATAGGCACAATCAGAGAACACTGAATGAACATCAGAGGTCCGCGGTTGTTCAACGTCCTCCCAGCGAGCATAAGAAATATTGCCGGAACAACCGTGGACATCTTCAAGAGAAAACTAGATAGTTTTTTTTTTCAAGATGTGCCGTACCAACCGGGCTGTGGTGGGTATGTGGGCCTGCGGGCCGCTCCAAGCAACAGCCTGGTGGACCAAGCTCTTACAAATCAAGCCTGGCCTTGGGCTGGGCTTGGGGAGTAGAAGAACTCCCAGAATCCCCTCCAGGTTTAATCCAGATAATCTTTATCTAGTTATTTGGCAGAAATAGGCAATCTTTGAAAATGGGAATAAATAAGAATAATTGAAAATGGGGTTAATTAATTAATTAAAATTGGGATTTAATATGCGATCACTGAAACGGACTGATTGAAGTTCATTAGGGAGTATGACGACTGGCTGATGATGTTACTCCTCTAAAGTTAGGGATGAAGAAGTCGTCCCATAGCAACGCTGACCGAAAATCAAACTGCGACGGACGCCGTCGAAAAAACGAAAACAAATAAGACTGAAACCGTCCCCTGAAAAAAGGGTCGGTTCCAGTCTCCTTTTACACTACTCACGTTCCCAGTTGGTGGAGGTAGGCTGGCTGTCACGGCCTGTAGCGCCTGGCAACGGTCCAGCCTGCGTCCAGGCTGGCTGTCACGGCCTGTAGCGCCTGGCAACGGTCCAGGCTGCGTCCAGGCTGGCTGTCACGGCCTGTAGCGCCTGGCAACGGTCCAGCCTGCGTCCAGGCTGGTTGTCACGGCCTGTAGCGCCTGGCAACGGTCCAGCCTGCGTCCAGGCTGGTTGTCACGGCTTGTAGCGCCTGGCAACGGTCCAGGCTGCGTCCAGGCTGGCTGTCACGGCCTGTAGCGCCTGGCAACGGTCCAGGCTGCGTCCAGGCTGGCTGTCACGGCCTGTAGCGCCTGGCAACGGTCCAGCCTGCGTCCAGGCTGGCTGTCACGGCCTGTAGCGCCTGGCAACGGTCCAGGCTGCGTCCAGGCTGGCTGTCACGGCCTGTAGCGGCTGACAACGGTCCAGCCTGCGTCCAGGCTGGCTGTTACGGCCTGTAGCGCCTGGCAACGGTCCAGCCTGCGTCCAGGCTGGCTGTCACGGCCTGTAGCGCCTGGCAACGGTCCAGGCTGCGTCCAGGCTGGCTGTCACGGCCTGTAGCGGCTGGCAACGGTCCAGCCTGCGTCCAGGCTGGCTGTCACGGCCTGTAGCGCCTGGCAACGGTCCAGGCTGCGTCCAGGCTGGCTGTCACGGCCTGTAGCGCCTGGCAACGGTCCAGCCTGCGTCCAGGCTGGCTGTCACGGCCTGTAGCGCCTGGCAACGGTCCAGGCTGCGTCCAGGCTGGCTGTCACGGCCTGTAGCGCCTGGCAACGGTCCAGGCTGCGTCCAGGCTGGCTGTCACGGCCTGTAGCGCCTGGCAACGGTCCAGCCTGCGTCCAGGCTGGCTGTCACGGCCTGTAGCGCCTGGCAACGGTCCAGGCTGCGTCCAGGCTGGCTGTCACGGCCTGTAGCGCCTGACAACGGTCCAGGCTGCGTCCAGGCTGGCTGTCACGGCCTGTAGCGCCTGACAACGGTCCAGGCTGCGTCCAGGCTGGCTGTCACGGCCTGTAGCGCCTGGCAACGGTCCAGGTTGCGTCCAGGCTGGCTGTCACGGCCTGTAGCGCCTGGCAACGGTCCAGGCTGCGTCCAGGCTGGCTGTCACGGCCTGTAGCGCCTGGCAACGGTCCAGGCTGGCCAGGAGACCCTCGCCACTTTCCTTGTTCCTGGACAGTTGGTGCCGGGGCCCTCGTCACACCTGGGTGTACTGTACATGTACACTATGGTACACCTGGGTGTACTGTACATGTACACTATGGTACACCTGGGTGTACTGTACATGTACACTATGGTACACCTGGGTGTACTGTACATGTACACTATGGTACACCTGGGTGTACTGTACATGTACACTATGGTACACCTGGGTGTACTGTACATGTACACTATGGTACACCTGGGTGTACTGTACATGTACACTATGGTACACCTGGGTGTACTGTACATGTACACTATGGTACACCTGGGTGTACTGTACATGTACACTATGGTACACCTGGGTGTACTGTACATGTACACTATGGTACACCTGGGTGTACTGTACATGTACACTATGGTACACCTGGGTGTACTGTACATGTACACTATGGTACACCTGGGTGTACTGTACATGTACACTATGGTACACCTGGGTGTACTGTACATGTACACTATGGTACACCTGGGTGTGCTGTACATGTACACTATGGTACACCTGGGTGTACTGTACATGTACACCATGGTACACCTGGGTGTGCTGTACATGTACACTATGGTACACCTGGGTGTGCTGTACATGTACACTATGGTACACCTGGGTGTGCTGTACATGTACACTATGGTACACCTGGGAGTGCTGTACATGTACACTATGGTACACCTGGGTGTGCTGTACATGTACACTATGGTACACCTGGGTGTGCTGTACATGTACACTATGGTACACCTGGGTGTGCTGTACATGTACACTATGGTACACCTGGGTGTGCTGTACATGTACACTATGGTACACCTGGGTGTGCTGTACATGTACACTATGGTACACCTGGGTGTGCTGTACATGTACACTATGGTACACCTGGGTGTGCTGTACATGTACACTATGGTACACCTGGGTGTGCTGTACATGTACACTATGGTACACCTGGGTGTGCTGTACATGTACACTATGGTACACCTGGGTGTGCTGTACATGTACACTATGGTACACCTGGGTGTGCTGTACATGTACACTATGGTACACCTGGGTGTGCTGTACATGTACACTATGGTACACCTGGGTGTGCTGTACATGTACACTATGGCACACCTGGGTGTACTGTACATGTACACTATGGCACACCTGGGTGTGCTGTACATGTACACTATGGCACACCTGGGTGTACTGTACATGTACACTATGGCACACCTGGGTGTGCTGTACATGTACACTATGGCACACCTGGGTGTACTGTACATGTACACTATGGCACACCTGGGTGTGCTGTACATGTACACTATGGCACACCTGGGTGTACTGTACATGTACACTATGGCACACCTGGGTGTGCTGTACATGTACACTATGGCACACCTGGGTGTACTGTACATGTACACTATGGCACACCTGGGTGTGCTGTACATGTACACTATGGCACACCTGGGTGTACTGTACATGTACACTATGGCACACCTGGGTGTGCTGTACATGTACACTATGGCACACCTGGGTGTACTGTACATGTACACTATGGCACACCTGGGTGTGCTGTACATGTACACTATGGCACACCTGGGTGTACTGTACATGTACACTATGGCACACCTGGGTGTGCTGTACATGTACACTATGGCACACCTGGGTGTACTGTACATGTACACTATGGCACACCTGGGTGTGCTGTACATGTACACTATGGCACACCTGGGTGTACTGTACATGTACACTATGGCACACCTGGGTGTACTGTACATGTACACTATGGCACACCTGGGTGTACTGTACATGTACACTATGGCACACCTGGGTGTACTGTACATGTACACTATGGCACACCTGGATGTACTGTACATGTACACTATGGCACACCTGGGTGTACTGTACATGTACACTATGGCACACCTGGATGTACTGTACATGTACACTATGGCACACCTGGGTGTACTGTACATGTACACTATGGTACACCTGGATGTACTGTACATGTACACTATGGCACACCTGGGTGTACTGTACATGTACACTATGGTACACCTGGATGTACTGTACATGTACACTATGGCACACCTGGGTGTACTGTACATGTACACTATGGTACACTGGATGTACTGTACATGTACACTATGGCACACCTGGGTGTACTGTACATGTACACTATGGCACACCTGGGTGTACTGTACATGTACACCATGGTACACCTGGGTGTACTGTACATGTACACTATGGCACACCTGGGTGTACTGTACATGTACACATGGTACACCTGGGTGTACTGTACATGTACACTATGGCACACCTGGGTGTACTGTACATGTACACCATGGTACACCTGGGTGTACTGTACATGTACACTATGGCACACCTGGGTGTACTGTACATGTACACCATGGTACACCTGGGTGTACTGTACATGTACACTATGGCACACCTGGGTGTACTGTACATGTACACCATGGCACACCTGGTGTACTGTACATGTACACTATGGCACACCTGGATGTACTGTACATGTACACCATGGCACACCTGGGTGTACTGTACATGTACACTATGGCACACCTGGATGTACTGTACATGTACACTATGGCACACCTGGGTGTACTGTACATGTACACTATGGTACACCTGGGTGTACTGTACATGTACACTATGGCACACCTGGGTACTGTACATGTACACTATGGTACACCTGGGTGTACTGTACATGTACACTATGGTACACCTGGGTGTACTGTACATGTACACTATGGTACACCTGGGTGTACTGTACATGTACACTATGGTACACCTGGGTGTACTGTACATGAACACTATGGTACACCTGGGTGTACTGTACATGTACACTATGGTACACCTGGGTGTACTGTACATGTACACTATGGTACCCTGGGTGTACTGTACATGTACACTATGGTACACCTGGGTGTACTGTACATGTACACTATGGTACACCTGGGTGTACTGTACATGTACACTATGGTACACCTGGGTGTACTGTACATGTACACTATGGTACACCTGGGTGTACTGTACATGTACACATGGTACACCTGGGGTGTACTGTACATGTACACTATGGTAC
>WNGS01168298.1:1771-21313 GCA_020271785.1 Procambarus virginalis | reverse complement strand
TATATATATATATATATATATATATATATATATATATATATATATAAGGTATATTTGGTCGACCTTGGCGTATACAGAGTATGGTAAGTAACAGTGAGTGTCCAGGATGTTGCCTCATACATGTCGTTTACAACAATTCATAACGCGCGATAAATTGATTCAGTTGCCGCCAGTTGCACTAAACATAAAATAGACTCCATTGTGTGCAATGGAAATATTAACGAAAATATATATATAAATATTGCTATTTTTAAGGCAATGTTGACTTTGATCAGCTGTTCCCAGCACGCGCCCACAACGTTACATAATGACGACACCCTGTGGTGCCAAACGTCATTTTCTGCAATCATTATATTCCTACTTTTGAAACCTGTAAATAGACAATAAATGCATACTCGTACTTAGACAAAATTGTTATTAATAATAGTAAATGTAGATTTATCAGATTTTCCGAGAAGGTAGTTATGGTTTATTGAGGAGGAACAACACGACGGAAAGGAAGAGGTGGCAACGGAGCGGGACGTTTAGGGTGAGTGGGAGCGGTGGCGGCCAGAACGTTGCCAGCCGCGGCGGGCAGAGCACACGCACCCTCAGCTCTCGTCACTGTGTCGTGTCCCTCCCTCCTTCCGTCTCCTTCCTCACGTTTAGTGATCTGTGAGTTAATACTCGTGGGAAATCACCGCGGAAAGAAAGGTGATGGAGTGCGTGTTGTGTCTGGGGCGTGGAGGGTCAGCAAGCTCTATTATTGACCGGTAGAGTGAGGCCACAACCACAGAGTCATTCACCTTTCATCTCCACCACCCGGCACCCTCCTGCAGCAGTGGTGGCTCACACTACACCCTCCTGCAGCAGTGGTGGCTCACACTACACCCTCCTGCAGCAGTGGTGGCTCACACTACACCCTCCTGCAGCAGTGGTGGCTCACACTACACCCTCCTGCAGCAGTGGTGGTCCACACTACACCCTCCTGCAGCAGTGGTGGCTCACACTACACCCTCCTGCAGCAGTGGTGGTCCACACTACACCCTCCTGCAGCAGTGGTGGCTCACACTACACCCTCCTGCAGCAGTGGTGGTCACACTACACCCTCCTGCAGCAGTGGTGGCTCACACTACACCCTCCTGCAGCAGTGGTGGCTCACACTACACCCTCCTGCAGCAGTGGTGGTCCACACTACACCCTCCTGCAGCAGTGGTGGCTCACACTACACCCTCCTGCAGCAGTGGTGGCTCACACTACACCCTCCTGCAGCAGTGGTGGCTCACACTACACCCTCCTGCAGCAGTGGTGGTCCACACTACACCCTCCTGCAGCAGTGGTGGCTCACACTACACCCTCCTGCAGCAGTGGTGGTCCACACTACACCCTCCTGCAGCAGTGGTGGTCCACACTACACCCTCCTGCAGCAGTGGTGGCTCACACTACACCCTCCTGCAGCAGTGGTGGTCCACACTACACCCTCCTGCAGCAGTGGTGGTCCACACTACACCCTCCTGCAGCAGTGGTGGTCCACACTACACCCTCCTGCAGCAGTGGTGGCTCACACTACACCCTCCTGCAGCAGTGGTGGTCCACACTACACCCTCCTGCAGCAGTGGTGGCTCACACTACACCCTCCTGCAGCAGTGGTGGCTCACACTACACCCTCCTGCAGCAGTGGTGGTCCACACTACACCCTCCTGCAGCAGTGGTGGCTCACACTACACCCTCCTGCAGCAGTGGTGGCTCACACTACACCCTCCTGCAGCAGTGGTGGCTCACACTACACCCTCCTGCAGCAGTGGTGGCTCACACTACACCCTCCTGCAGCAGTGGTGGCTCACACTACACCCTCCTGCAGCAGTGGTGGTCCACACTACACCCTCCTGCAGCAGTGGTGGTCCACACTACACCCTCCTGCAGCAGTGGTGGCTCACACTACACCCTCCTGCAGCAGTGGTGGTCCACACTACACCCTCCTGCAGCAGTGGTGGCTCACACTACACCCTCCTGCAGCAGTGGTGGTCCACACTACACCCTCCTGCAGCAGTGGTGGCTCACACTACACCCTCCTGCAGCAGTGGTGGTCCACACTACACCCTCCTGCAGCAGTGGTGGTCCACACTACACCCTCCTGCAGCAGTGGTGGCTCACACTACACCCTCCTGCAGCAGTGGTGGTCCACACTACACCCTCCTACAGCAGTGGTGGTCCACACTACACCCTCCTGCAGCAGTGGTGGTCCACACTACACCCTCCTGCAGCAGTGGTGGTCCACACTACACCCTCCTGCAGCAGTGGTGGTCCACACTACACCCTCCTGCAGCAGTGGTGGTCACACTACACCCTCCTGCAGCAGTGGTGGTCCACACTACACCCTCCTGCAGCAGTGGTGGCTCACACTACACCCTCCTGCAGCAGTGGTGGTCCACACTACACCCTCCTACAGCAGTGGTGGTCCACACTACACCCTCCTGCAGCAGTGGTGGTTCACACTACACCCTCCTGCAGCAGTGGTGGTCCACACTACACCCTCCTGCAGCAGTGGTGGCTCACACTACACCCTCCTGCAGCAGTGGTGGTCCACACTACACCCTCCTGCAGCAGTGGTGGCTCACACTACACCCTCCTGCAGCAGTGGTGGCTCACACTACACCCTCCTGCAGCAGTGGTGGCTCACACTACACCCTCCTGCAGCAGTGGTGGTCCACACTACACCCTCCTGCAGCAGTGGTGGTCCACACTACACCCTCCTACAGCAGTGGTGGTCCACACTACACCCTCCTGCAGCAGTGGTGGTCCACACTACACCCTCCTACAGCAATGATAACCCACACTACACCCTCCTGCAGCAATGATAACCCACACTACACCCTCCTACAGCAATGATAACCCACACTACACCCTCCTACAGCAATGATAACCCTCACTACACCCTCCTACAGCAATGATAACCTCACTACACCCTCCTACAGCAATGATAACCCACACTACACCCTCCTGCAGCAATGATAACCCACACTACACCCTCCTACAGCAATGATAACCCACACTACACCCTCCTACAGCAATGATAACCCACACTACACCCTCCTACAGCAATGATAACCCTCACTACACCCTCCTACAGCAATGATAACCCTCACTACACCCTCCTACAGCAATGATAACCCTCACTACACCCTCCTACAGCAATGATAACCCACACTACACCCTCCTACAGCAATGATAACCCACACTACACCCTCCTACAGCAATGATAACCTCACTACACCCTCCTACAGCAATGATACCCACACTACACCCTCCTACAGCAATGATAACCCTCACTACACCCTCCTACAGCAATGATAACCCTCACTACACCTCCTACAGCAATGATAACCCTCACTACACCCTCCTACAGCAATGATAACCCACACTACACCCTCTTACAGCAATGATAACCCTCACTACACCCTCCTACAGCAGTGACACTTGAGACCAGCCACATTTCGTGTTGAGAAGATAAATACAGTGCGATATACAGTGCCATACACCAGTGCCATAGAGCAGTGCCAGACAGCACTAAGCGATACACACACCCGGAGGACGCTAGTGGGTAGTGTGGCAGTAAAGCGCTTGTGTCAGCGAGTGTTGACAGTGGCACCATGGTGCCTGTCAAGCAGGTGACGGTGCTGGCCAGTGTTGGCACCATCCTGGTGGTGCTCAGTGCCGTCTTCATGGGCGTCTTCCCAGTCATTTTCAGCTCCATCGTCAACAAGGTGAGGCTCCACTCATCATTCTTCACTCATACTCACTCAAAATGTAATTTGTATGAGAATTTCGACGTGATTCGTCTTTAAGCTGACTGTTGCGGCAGTTTGAGGCGTTTTGTCTAGTCTGGTGGTTGTTACGGGCTGTGGGTAGTTTATCTATGGGTTGTGTTATCCTGTTGGGTGTATGGGTTGTGTTATCCTGTCGGGTGTATGGTTCTGTTATCCTGTTGGGTGTATGGTTTCTCTTATCCTGTCGGGTGTATGGGTTGTGTTATCCTGTCGGGTGTATGGGTTCTGTTATCCTGTCGTGTGTATGGGTTGTGTTATCCTGTTGGGTGTATGGGTTGTGTTATCCTGTCGTGTGTATGGGTTCTGTTATCCTGTTGGGTGTATGGGTTGTGTTATCCTGTCGGGTGTATGGGTTCTGTTATCCTGTCGGGTGTATGGGTTTCTGTTATCCTGTCGGGTGTATGGGTTGTGTTATCCTGTCGTGTGTATGGGTTCTGTTATCCTGTTGGGTGTATGGGTTGTGTTATCCTGTCGGGTGTATGGGTTCTGTTATCCTGTCGGGTGTATGGTTCTGTTATCCTGTCGGGTGTATGGGTTCTGTTATCCTGTTGGGTGTATGGGTTCTGTTATCCTGTCGGGTGTATGGGTTGTGTTATCCTGTTGGGTGTATGGGTTGTGTTATCCTGTCGGGTGTATGGGTTGTGTTATCCTGTCGGGTGTATGGGTTGTGTTATCCTGTCGGTGTATGGGTTGTGTTATCCTGTCGGGTGTATGGGTTGTGTTATCCTGTCGTGTGTATGGGTTGTGTTATCCTGTCGGGTGTATGGGTTGTGTTATCCTGTCGGGTGTATGGGTTGTGTTATCCTGTCGGGTGTATGGGTTGTGTTATCCTGTCGGGTGTATGGGTTGTGTTATCCTGTCGGGTGTATGGGTTGTGTTATCCTGTCGGGTGTATGGGTTCCGTTATCCTGTCGGGTGTATGGGTTGTGTTATCCTGTCGGGTGTATGGGTTCCGTTATCCTGTCGGGTGTATGGGTGTGTTATCCTGTCGGGTGTATGGGTTCCGTTATCCTGTCGGGTGTATGGGTTCCGTTATAACTGAACTCATGACTCGTGGGTAATCCTACCCACGGATATTCATGCCACAGAAAATAGGCAATAATACCATCATAAAATCTTCACTCAGTTGTCACACTTCATGAAAATGTAAATTCAAATCAAAAGTTTTAATATTATTTTTTCAGTTTACAAAAATAACATTGCAAGAAACAATAGAGTGGTCAATGCGAGCAGCGTCTATAATATCTAGCACATTCACCTCAATTATAGGTGTGAGGCTCCTGTTTCTTCCCTCTATAATTCATTAAACAAATTTCCCCATAACTCTCTCACTAAGAATCTTGGCCTTGACCGCCGGTACCAGTTTGTGACTGCGTTGACTGTGGGCTCCGGGGAGGCTCCCCCACCACAGCCTCTTGACAGTTGAGTTGGGTTAGGCTATGGTAGGCTCGGTTAGGCTAGGCTCGGTTGGGTTAGGCTAGGCTCGGTTAGGCTAGGCTCGGTTAGGTTAGGCTAGGCTCGGTTGGGTTAGGCTAGGCTCGGTTGGGTTAGGCTAGGCTCGGTTAGGTTAGGCTAGGCTCGGTTAGGTTAGGCTAGGCTCGGTTGGGTTAGGCTAGGCTCGGTTAGGTTAGGCTAGGCTCGGTTAGGTTAGGCTAGGCTCGGTTAGGTTAGGCTAGGCTCGGTTAGGTTAGGCTAGGCTCGGTTAGGTTAGGCTAGGCTCGGTTGGGTAAGGCTAGGCTCGGTTAGGCTAGGCTAGGCTCGGTTAGGTTAGGCTAGGCTCGGTTAGGTTAGGCTAGGCTCGGTTGGGTTAGGCTAGGCTCGGTTAGGTTAGGCTAGGCTCGGTTAGGCTAGGCTCGGTTAGGTTAGGCTAGGCTCGGTTAGGTTAGGCTAGGCTCGGTTGGGTTAGGCTAGGCTCGGTTGGGTTAGGCTAGGCTCGGTTAGGTTAGGCTAGGCTCGGTTAGGTTAGGCTAGGCTCGGTTAGGTTAGGCTAGGCTCGGTTGGGTAAGGCTAGGCTCGGTTAGGTTAGGCTAGGCTCGGTTAGGTTAGGCTAGGCTCGGTTAGGTTAGGCTAGGCTCGGTTGGTTAGGCTAGGCTCGGTTAGGTTAGGCTAGGCTCGGTTAGGCTAGGCTCGGTTAGGTTAGGCTAGGCTCGGTTGGGTTAGGCTAGGCTCGGTTAGGTTAGGCTAGGCTCGGTTAGGTTAGGCTAGGCTCGGTTAGGTTAGGCTAGGCTCGGTTAGGTTAGGCTAGGCTCGGTTAGGTTAGGCTAGGCTCGGTTGGGTTAGGCTAGGCTCGGTTAGGTTAGGCTAGGCTCGGTTAGGTTAGGCTAGGCTCGGTTAGGTTAGGCTAGGCTCGGTTAGGTTAGGCTAGGCTCGGTTAGGTTAGGCTAGGCTCGGTTAGGTTAGGCTAGGCTCGGTTAGGTTAGGCTAGGCTCGGTTGGGTTAGGCTAGGCTCGGTTAGGTTAGGCTAGGCTCGGTTAGGTTAGGCTAGGCTCGGTTAGGTTAGGCTAGGCTTGGTTAGGTTAGGCTAGGCTCGGTTAGGTTAGGCTAGGCTTGGTTAGGTTAGGCTAGGCTCGGTTAGGTTAGGCTAGGCTTGGTTAGGCTCTGTTGAAACTTGCCAATGGTTGCAACAAGGTGTGAACAAGTCTTAACACCTAACAGCTTGCAACAATGTTCTAATACGTCATAACAACGTTATAAACGTTATAACAAGATGCAACAACTTTATTACAAGTTGTAATAAACATAAAAGACTGACAATTACGTTGTGTTTTTACAGGGAGATCCTTGAACTTTCTTACTGTACTATGCTGCTGTACTATACTGTTTTGTATTGTACTGTATTGTGCTGTACTGTACTGTGCTGTACTGTACTGTGCTGTACTGTACTGTGCTGTACTGTACTGTTTTGTATTGTACTGTATTGTGCTGTACTGTACTGTGCTGTACTGTACTGTGCTGTACTGTACTGTGCTGTACTGTACTGTTTTGTATTGTACTGTATTGTGCTGTACTGTACTGTGCTGTACTGTACTGTGCTGTACTGTACTGTATTGTGCTGTACTGTACTGTGCTGTACTGTACTGTGCTGTACTGTACTGTTTTGTATTGTACTGTATTGTGCTGTACTGTACTGTGCTGTACTGTACTGTGCTGTACTGTACTGTATTGTGCTGTACTGTACTGTGCTGTACTGTACTGTGCTGTACTGTACTGTTTTGTATTGTACTGTATTGTGCTGTACTGTACTGTGCTGTACTGTACTGTGCTGTACTGTACTGTTTTGTATTGTACTGTATTGTGCTGTACTGTACTGTGCTGTACTGTACTGTGCTGTACTGTACTGTTTTGTATTGTACTGTGCTGTACTGTACTGTGCTGTACTGTACTGTGCTGTACTGTACTGTTTTGTATTGTACTGTATTGTGCTGTACTGTACTGTGCTGTACTGTACTGTGCTGTACTGTACTGTTTTGTATTGTACTGTATTGTGCTGTACTGTACTGTGCTGTACTGTACTGTGCTGTACTGTACTGTTTTGTATTGTACTGTATTGTGCTGTACTGTACTGTGCTGTACTGTACTGTTCTGTACTGTACTGTGCTGTACTGTTCTGTGCTGTACTGTACTGTGCTGTACTGTACTGTGCTGTACTGTACTGTTTTGTATTGTACTGTTTTGTGCTGTACTGTACTGTGCTGTACTGTACTGTTCTGTACTGTACTGTGCTGTACTGTTCTGTGCTGTACTGTACTGTGCTGTACTGTACTGTGCTGTACTGTACTGTTTTGTATTGTACTGTTTTGTGCTGTACTGTACTGTGCTGTACTGTACTGTTCTGTACTGTACTGTGCTGTACTGTACTGTGCTGTATTGTACTGTGCTGTACTGTACTGTGCTGTACTATACTGTGATGTACTGTACTGTTTTGTATTGTACTGTATTGTGCTGTACTGTACTGTGCTGTACTGTACTGTTTTGTATTGTACCGTACTGTGCTGTACTGTTTTGTATTGTACTGTTTTGTATTGTACTGTATTGTGCTGTACTGTACTGTTTTGTATTGTACTGTATTGTGCTGTACTGTACTGTGCTGTACTGTACTGTTTTGTATTGTACCGTATTGTGCTGTACTGTACTGTGCTGTACTGTACTGTTTTGTATTGTATTGTATTGTGCTGTACTGTACTGTGCTGTACTGTACTGTTTGTATTGTACTGTTTTGTATTGTACTGTATTGTGTTGTACTGTACTGTTTTGTATTGTACTGTATTGTGCTGTACTGTACTGTGTTGTACTGTACTGTTTTGTATTGTACTGTATTGTGCTGTACTGTACTGTGTTGTACTGTACTGTTTTGTATTGTACTGTATTGTGCTGTACTGTACTGTGCTGTACTGTACTGTTTTGTATTGTACTGTATTGTGCTGCACTGTACTGTGCTGTACTGTACTGTTTTGTATTGTACTGTATTGTGCTGTACTGTACTGTGCTGTACTGTACTGTTTTGTATTGTACTGTTTTGTATTGTACTGTATTGTGCTGTACTGCACGGTACTGTGCTGTACTGTACTGTTTTGTATTGTACTGTATTGTGCTGTACTGTATTGTGCTGTACTGTACTGTTTTGTATTGTACTGTTTTGTATTGTACTGTATTGTGCTGTACTGCACGGTACTGTGCTGTACTGTACTGTTTTGTATTGTACTGTATTGTGCTGTACTGTATTGTGCTGTACTGTACTGTTTTGTATTGTACTGTTTTGTATTGTACTGTATTGTGCTGTACTGCACGGTACTGTGCTGTACTGTACTGTTTTGTATTGTGCTGTTTTGTATTGTACTGTTTTGTGCTGTACTGTACTGTGCTGTGCTGTACTGTTTTGTATTGTACTGTATTGTAATGTACTGTACGGTGCTGTACTGTGCTGTACTGTACTGTGCTCTGCTGTGCTGTACTGTGCTATACTGTGCTGTACTGTGCTGTACTGTGCTGTACTGTACTGTATTGTATTGTGCTGTACTGTGCTCTGCTGTGCTGTACTGTGCTGTACTGTGCTGTACTGTGCTGTACTGCACTGTACTGCACTGTTTTGTATTGTACTGTATTGTGCTGTACTGTATTGTGCTGTACTGTATTGTGCTGTACTGTACTGTTTTGTATTGTACTGTATTGTGCTGTGCTGTACTGTGCTATACTGTGCTGTACTGTACTGTATTGTGCTGTAGTGTGCTGTACTGTACTGTACTATGCTCTGCTGTACTGTGCTGTACTGTACTGTACTGTGCTGTACTGTGCTGTACTGTGCAGTACTGTACTGTGCTGTACTGTGCTGTATTGTACTGTGCTGTACTGTACTGTGCTGTACTGTACTGTGCTGTACTGTACTGTGCTGTACTGTGCAGTACTGTACTGTGCTGGAATGTACTGTGCTGTGCTGAACTGTACTGTACTGTGCTGTACTGTACTGTGCTGTGCTGTACTGTGCTGTACTGTGCTGTACTGTGCTGTATTGTACTGTGCTGTACTGTACTGTGCTGTACTGTGCTGTGCTGTACTGTGCTGTACTGTGCTGTATTGTACTGTACTGTACTGTGCTGTGCTGTACTGTGCTGTACTGTGCTGTACTGTGCAGTACTGTACTGTGCTGTACTGTGCTGTATTGTACTGTGCTGTACTGTACTGTGCTGTACTGTACTGTGCTGTACTGTACTGTGCTGGAAAAAAAAAAGCCCTGGAAAAAATAAGCTCAGTAGCACTAGAAATATGTACAAACCGCATCCCCCTAAGAAAAAAGAGGAAGAGATGCAGATTGGAACGAGAACGTCGTTCCCTATATAGGCGAAGAAAACGAATCGCGGTACAACTTGAGAGTCGCACCCTATCTCAGGAACGGCGAAGAAGGTTAGGTAGCGAAATAGGAAAAATTGAACTCAAGCTACAAGAATCATACAAAACGCAGGAGAGGGAAAGAGAGCAAAAGGCCATCAGTGAAATAGAGAGAAACCCGAAATATATTTTCTCCTATGCAAAATCAAGATCAAAAACCACATCTAGTATCGGGCCCCTGCGAAAGGAAGATGGAACTTTCACCGATGACAACAAAGAAATGAGCGAGCTACTGAGGAAGCAATACGACTCTGTCTTCAGCGAGCCATTAAACGCACTAAAGATCGATAACCCAAATGAATTTTTCATGGATATGATACCAACATCAAATCATATATCAGACGTCACCCTATCCCCACTGGATTTTGACGAAGCCATAAACAGTATGCCTATGCACTCCGCACCAGGCCCGGATTCTTGGAACTCCATATTTATCAAGAACTGTAAAAAACCACTATCGCAGGCCCTTCACATTCTGTGGAGACAAAGCCTAGATACTGGCGTTATTCCTGATATACTAAAAACAGCAGAGATAGCACCACTTCATAAAGGAGGAAATAAGGCAGAGGCAAAAAATTACAGACCGATAGCACTAACATCGCACATCATAAAAATTTTTGAGAGAGTGCTAAGAAGTAAGATCACAAAATACATGGAATCACAGCATCTCCATAACCCCGGACAACATGGTTTCAGAACAGGGCGCTCTTGCCTGTCGCAGTTGCTGGACCACTATGATATGGCATTAGATGCTATGGAAGACAAACAAAACGCTGATGTAATTTACACAGATTTCGCAAAAGCTTTTGATAAATGTGACCATGGTGTTATTGCCCATAAAATGCGCTCAAAAGGAATTACCGGAAAAGTAGGCAGATGGATCTACAATTTCCTGACCAACAGAACCCAATGTGTAATAGTCAACAAAATAAAATCCAACCCGTCAACCGTTAAGAGCTCAGTCCCCCAGGGTACTGTGCTTGCTCCAGTACTTTTTCTCATCCTCATATCGGACATAGACAAGAACACAACCTATAGCACTGTATCATCCTTTGCAGATGACACTAGGATCTTCATGAGAGTAGGCAACATAGAGGACACGGCGAACCTCCAGTCAGATGTAGATCAGGTCTTTCTATGGGCTACAGAAAATAATATGGTGTTTAACGAAGACAAGTTCCAGCTCATGCGCTATGGAAAAAATGAAAATATAAAAACGGAAACCACGTACAAAACTCAGGCAAATCATAACATAGAACGAAAAGGCAATGTAAAGGATCTGGGTGTACTCATGTCGGAAGACCTTACCTTTAAAGAACACAATAAAGTAGCCGTCACAACTGCAAGAAAAATGACAGGTTGGATAACAAGAACTTTTCACACTAGAGATGCTATACCGATGATGACACTTTTCAAAACGCTTGTGCTCTCTAGAGTGGAGTACTGCTGCACAATGACAGCCCCTTTCACTGCTGGTGAAATTGCTGACCTGGAGAGCGTGCAGAGATCCTTTACTGCTAGAATCCACTCGGTAAAACATCTAAACTATTGGGACCGACTAAAGAGCCTAAATCTGTATTCCCTTGAGCGCAGGCGGGAGAGATACATAATAATTTACACGTGGAAAATATTAGAGGGGCTGGTCCCAAACCTGCACACAGAAATAACATCACATGAGACCAGAAGACATGGCAGGATGTGCAGAATACCCCCGTTGAAAAACAGAGGTGCAACTGGTACTCTGAGAGAGAACTCTATCAACATCAGAGGCCCGAGACTGTTCAACACGCTTCCACTACACATAAGGGACATAACTGGCCGACCCCTCACAGTGTTCAAGAGAGAACTGGATAAGCACCTCCAAAGGATACCTGATCAACCAGGCTGTGACTCATACGTCAGGCTGCGAGCAGCCGCGTCCAACAGCCTGGTTGATCAGTCCAGCAACCAGGAGGCCTGGTCGATGACCGGGCCGCGGGGACGATAAGCCCCGGAAGCACCTCAAGGTATCCTCAAGGTAAGGTGCTGTACTGTGCAGTACTGTACTGTGCTGGAATGTACTGTGCTGTGCTGTGCTGAACTGTACTGTACTGTGCTGTACTGTACTGTGCTGTGCTGTACTGTGCTGTACTGTGCTGTACTGTGCTGTATTGTACTGTGCTGTACTGTACTGTGCTGTACTGTGCTGTGCTGTACTGTACTGTGCTGTACTGTGCTGTACTGTGCTGTATTGTACTGTGCTGTACTGTACTGTGCTGTACTGTACTGTGCTGTGCTGTGCTGTACTGTGCTGTACTGTGCTGTACTGTACTGCACTGTGCTGTACTGTGTTGTACTGTACTGTGCTGTACTGTGCTGTACTGTACTGTGCTGTACTGTGCTGTACTGTGCTGTGCTGTACTGTGCTGTGCTGTACTGTGCTGTACTGTGCTGTACTGTACTGTGCTGTACTGTACTGTACTGTACTGTGCTGTACTCTGCTGTGCTGTACTGTGCTGTACTGTGTTGTACTGTACTGTGCTGTACTGTGCTGCACTGTACTGTGCTGTACTGTACTGTACTGTAGTGTGCTGTACTGTACTGTACTGTGCTGTACTGTACTCTGCTGTACTGTGCTGTACTGTACTGTGCTGTGCTGTACTGTGTTGTACTGTAATGTGCTGTACTGTACTGTACTGTACTGTGCTGTACTGTACTGTGATGTACTGTGCTGTACTGTACTGTGCTGTACTGAGCTGTGCTGTGCTGTACTGTACTGTGCTGTACTGTACTGTGCTGTACTCTGCTGTGCTGTACTGTGCTGTACTGTACTGTACTGTGCTGTGCTGTACTGTACTGTACTGTGCTGTACTGTGCTATACTGTACTGTGCTGTACTGTACTGTGCTGTACTGTGCTGTACTGTACTGTACTATATTGTACTGTACTGTGCTGTACTGTGCTGTACTGTACTGTACTGTGCTATATTGTACTGTGCTGTACTGTACTGTGCTGTACTGTACTGTACTATATTGTACTGTACTGGTACTGTACTGTGCTGTACTGTACTGTACTGTGCTGTACTGTACTGTACTGTGCTGTACTTTACTGTACTGTACTGTGCTGTACTGTGCTGTACTGTACTGTACTGTACTGTGCTGTACTGTGCTGTACTGTACTTTACTGTGTTGTACTGTGCTGTACTGTACTGTGCTGTGCTGTACTGTGCTGTACTGCACTGTGCTGTACTGTACTGTGCTGTACTGTACTGTGCTGTACTATAGTGTGCTGTACTGTGCTGTACTGTGCTGTACTGTACTGTACTGTGCTGTACTATACTGTACTGTGCTGTACTGTACTGTGCTGTACTGTACTGTGCTGTATTGTACTGTACTGTACTGTGCTGTACTGTGCTGTACTGTACTGTATTGTGCTGTACTACACTGTGCTGTGCACAGTGTAGTACAGCAGTTATCACACTCCTTCCTCACCATCACATTCATAAGAACATAACAATCACGGTAACTGCAGAAGGTCTATTGGTCCATACGAGGCAGCTCTTGTTTATATCCTCTCAATCTCAGTTATATATATATGTCTAACCTACACTTGAAACAATCCAAGGATCTTACTTCTATTATGTTATGCAGTTCACAAATCAACAACGTCTCATTCATATATATATATATATATATATATATATATATATATATATATATATATATATATATATATATATATATATATTGCATAAATATTTAATATGGCTGAGATGAATTAATGGTCATATGTGGTGTTGGAATATTTTAGGAGTTAATGTGTGGGATTACCAGAATGTGTGGATGAAATATTAATAAGTGAAACACTTGAGAACTAAAGCGGTGTTAATAGACGGGTGTTCCTGAGAATTGTGTGTTTAATACGTGTGTGCTGCTGCTGCTGCTGCTGCTGCTGCTGCTGCTGCTGCTGCTGCTGCTGCTGCTGCTGCTGCTAGCTGGGAGATTTCAATGCTACAGTGTGTCATGATCTTACGGGGGCTTGTAGATGTTGATGCCACACAAGTAATGCACTTGTGGGTCCAAACTCTCTTTTCTCTTTTTAATAAATGAAGGCAGATATGAATAATAGATATACGGTTTCATTCATTCTTATGCTGAATAAGCGATCTTTGGCTATTTACAAAAACATGGGTGAACTTAAATAGGAGATACTGTGTAGACCTTTCATTTATTTTTATAGTCGATAAGTAGTCCACAGTATGGTGACCAAACTACACACTGGGAAGTGAAGCGACGACGATTGATTTTGATTGTTGCCGCCGAAGGCGGCTAGTTTATTGTGCACCCCATACTCATCCTGTGAGCGGTAGCGCAAAAGCATTACAGAGGGCACAAAAGGTCTTTATCAGACGTCATCTTAGATTATTGCATAAACAATTTCATCTATCCTTCACACCTTATAGTTACAATGTCAGCTAGTTACAGAGAAAGTGCTGTTTCAAGAGCTACATATTTACAGTAAGTCATCATACATTAATGGTAGGTCTTATCACTGATACATAATAGTTTGACCAATGGGGATATTACAGCGTTTCGGTCCGTCCTACACCATTCTCAATCGACTCGATTATAGTCCAGGACGGCTCGAAACGTCGTCGTCGCATCACTTTCTAGTGTGTGGTTTGGTCAACATATTTCAGCCACGTTATTGTGACTCCTCGTGTGCATAATCCACAGTATGAAAGTGTAAGATCCACACAACTTCTTTATGCGTGATATCCAAACTTCTGAGAATATAACTGATATAAACACACGCATGGTAGATCTTGAAAGAGAAATGGACAACATGCTCATGCATTCAGCCCCGGCTCCAGACTCGTGGAATTCAATATTTATAAAGAAATGCAAAGTGCCAGTAGCACAGGCACTCAGTATAGTGTGGAGGAAGAGCTTGGACACGGGGGAGATACCAGATGCGCTTAAATCTTCAGACATAGCCCCTCTACACGAGGGAGGGAGCAAAGCATTGGCAAAGAATTATAGACCAGTTGCACTAACGTCCCACATAATAAAAGTATTTGAGAAAGTGATCAGGAGTCAGGTCACCAGTTTCATGGAGACCAATGACCTCCACAACCCAGGCCAACATGGAGACCAATGGCCTTCACAACCCAGGCCAACATGGAGACCAATGACCTCCACAACCCAGGCCAACATGGAGACCAATGGCCTTCACAACCCAGGCCAACATGGAGACCAATGACCTCCACAACCCAGGTCAACATGGAGACCAATGGCCTTCACAACCCAGGCCAACATGGAGACCAATGACCTCCACAATCCAGGCCAACATGGAGACCAATGACCACAACCCAGGCCAACATGGAGACCAATGGCCTTCACAACCCAGGCCAACATGGAGACCAATGGCCTTCACAACCCAGGCCAACATAGAGACCAATGACCTCCACAACCCAGGCCAGCATGGAGACCAATGACCTCCACAACCCAGGCCAACATGGAGACCAATGGCCTTCACAACCCAGGCCAACATGGAGACCAATGACCTCCACAATCCAGGCCAACATGGAGACCAATTACCACAACCCAGGCCAACATGGAGACCAATGACCTCCACAACCCAGGCCAACATGGAGACCAATGACCTTCACAACCTAGGCCAACATGGAGACCAATGACCTTCACAACCCAGACCAACATGGAGACCAATGACCTCCACAACCCAGGCCAACATGGAGACCAATGACCTCCACAATCCAGGCCAACATGGAGACCAATGACCTTCACAACCCAGGCCAACATGGAGACCAATGACCTCCACAATCCAGGCCAACATGGAGACCAATGACCTTCACAACCCAGACCAACATGGAGACCAATGACCTCCACAACCCAGGCCAACATGGAGACCAATGACCTCCACAATCCAGGCCAACATGGAGACCAATGACCTTCACAACCCAGGCCAACATGGAGACCAATGACCTCCACAATCCAGGCCAACATGGTGACCAATGACCTTCACAACCCAGGCCAACATGGATTCAGAGCGGGAAGATCATGCCTCTCACACCTACTTGACCATTACGACAAAATTACTGAGGCATTAGAAGAACAACAGAATGCATATGTGGTATACACGAACTTTGTAAAGGTATTCGATAAATGTGACCATGGAGTGATAGCACACAAAATGAGGTCAAGGGGAATAACTGGTAAAGTAGGACGCTGGATACTCAATTTTCTGTCGAACAGAACACAGAGAGTAACAGTCACCCAAATAAAATCGAATTCAAGCGCAGTTAAAAGCGCTGTACCTCAAGGTACAGTCCTTGCACCACTGCTTTTCTTTATTCTCATATCAGATATAGACAAAAATAAAAAAATAAAAGCTTTGTATCATCCTTTGCAGTTGACACAAAAGTCAGCATGAAAATTATCTCTGACGAAGACTTTGAAAAACTAGAGATATAAATAAAGTTTTCAACTGGGCAGCAGAATACAGGGTATTCTGTTTTCTGCTACCAAAAGAAGAATAAAGAATGCAAAGAATGTTTTGTTTTGGTAAAGAATACAAAACACAATCAAATATGCCCATAGTAGAAAAGCAGCATGTCATGGATCTGGGAATAACGATGTGTGACGCCCTAACGTTTAGGGAGCATAACCAAGCAAATATTGTTTCAGCCAGAAAAATTATCGGATGGATTACGAGAACTTTCAAATCCAGGGATCCCATCACAATGGTTGTATTCTTCAAATCACTTGTACTGTCCCGTTATGAGTACTGCTCAGTACTCACTTCCCTTTACAGAGCAAGAGAGATTGCTGAAATAGGGGGAGTACAGAGAACATTAATGGCATACATTGACACGATATAGCACCTAAATAATTGGGATCGTCTCAAAGCTAACCAAAGTTACTCTTTAGATAGGAGACGAAAGAGATTTCAAATAATATAGACATAAAAATACTGGAAGGACAGGTCTCAAATCTACACAGTAAAATAACAACGTACTGGAGTGAACTATATGGAAGAAAATGCAGAATAGAACCAGTGAAGAGCAGAGGTGCCATAGGCACAATCAGAGAACACTGAATGAACATCAGAGGTCCGCGGTTGTTCAACGTCCTCCCAGCGAGCATAAGAAATATTGCCGGAACAACCGTGGACATCTTCAAGAGAAAACTAGATAGTTTTTTTTTCAAGATGTGCCGTACCAACCGGGCTGTGGTGGGTATGTGGGCCTGCGGGCCGCTCCAAGCAACAGCCTGGTGGACCAAGCTCTTACAAATCAAGCCTGGCCTTGGGCTGGGCTTGGGGAGTAGAAGAACTCCCAGAATCCCATCCAGGTTAATCCAGATAATCTTTATCTAGTTATTTGGCAGAAAAAGGCAATCTTTGAAAATAGGAATAAATAAGAATAATTGAAAATGGGGTTAATTAATTAATTAAAATTGGGATTTAATATGCGATCACTGAAACGGACTGATTGAAGTTCATTAGGGAGTATGACGACTGGCTGATGATGTTACTCCTCTAAAGTTAGGGATGACAGAAGTCGTCCCATAGCAACGCTGACCGAAAATCAAACTGCGACGGACGCCGTCGAAAAAACGAAAACAAATAAGACTGAAACCGTCCCCTGAAAAAAGGGTCGGTTCCAGTCTCCTTTTATACTACTCACGTTCCCAGTTGGTGGAGGTAGGCTGGCTGTCACGGCCTGTAGCGCCTGGCAACGGTCCAGGCTGCGTCCAGGCTGGCTGTCACGGCCTGTAGCGCCTGGCAACGGTCCAGGCTGCGTCCAGGCTGGCTGTCACGGCCTGTAGCGCCTGGCAACGGTCCAGGCTGCGTCCAGGCTGGCTGTCACGGCCTGTAGCGCCTGACAACGGTCCAGGCTGCGTCCAGGCTGGCTGTCACGGCCTGTAGCGCCTGGCAACGGTCCAGGCTGCGTCCAGGCTGGCTGTCACGGCCTGTAGCGCCTGGCAACGGTCCAGGCTGCGTCCAGGCTGGCTGTCACGGCCTGTAGCGCCTGGCAACGGTCCAGGCTGCGTCCAGGCTGGCTGTCACGGCCTGTAGCGCCTGGCAACGGTCCAGCCTGCGTCCAGGCTGGCTGTCACGGCCTGTAGCGCCTGGCAACGGTCCAGGCTGGCCAGGAGACCCTCGCCACTTCCCTTGTTCCTGGACAGTTGGTGCCGGGGCTCTCGTCACACCTGGGTGTACTGTACATGTACACTATGGTACACCTGGGTGTACTGTACATGAACACTCACTATGGATTGACCTATACAGAGAGGTGTTGTCCCACAGACCTGTACACCCCAGAGAGGTGTCCCACACACCTGTACACCACCAGAGAGGTGTCCCACACACCTGTACACCACCAGAGAGGTGTCCCACACACCTGTACACCCCAGAGAGGTGTCCCACACACCTGTACACCCCAGAGAGGTGTTGTCCCACACACCTGTACACCCCAGAGAGGTATCCCACACACCTGTACACCCCAGAGAGGTGTCCCACACACCTGTACACCCCAGAGAGGTGTCCCACACACCTGTACACCACCAGAGAGGTGTCCCACACACCTGTACACCCCAGAGAGGTGTCTCACACACCTGTACACCCCAGAGAGGTGTCCCACACATCTGTACACCCCAGAGAGGTGTCCCACACACCTGTACACCCCAGAGAGGTGT
Organism: Procambarus virginalis; assembly: GCA_020271785.1. Lineage (NCBI taxonomy): Eukaryota > Metazoa > Arthropoda > Malacostraca > Decapoda > Cambaridae > Procambarus > Procambarus virginalis. Next base: position 2,926 of record WNGS01168298.1, on the reverse strand, counting down.
CCCACACACCTGTACACCACCAGAGAGGTGTTGTCCCACACACCTGTACACCCCAGAGAGGTGTCCCACACACCTGTACACCCCAGAGAGGAGTCCCACACACCTGTACACCACCAGAGAGGTGTCCCACACACCTGTACACCCCAGAGAGGTGTCCCACACACCAGTACACCCCAGAGAGGTGTCCCACACACCTGTACACCCCAGAGAGGTGTCCCACACACCTGTACACCCCAGAGAGGTGTCCCACACACCTGTACACCACCAGAGAGGTGTCCCACACACCTGTACACCCCAGAGAGGTGTCCCACACACCTGTACACCCCAGAGAGGTGTCCCACACACCTGTACACCCCGAGAGGTGTCCCACACACCTGTACACCCCAGATAGGTGTCCCACACACCTGTACACCACCAGAGAGGTGTCCCACACACCTGTACACCCCAGAGAGGTGTCCCACACACCTGTACACCCCAGAGAGGTGTCCCACACACCTGTACACCACCAGAGAGGTGTCCCACACACCTGGACACCCCAGAGAGGTGTCCCACACACCTGTACACCCCAGAGAGGTGTCCCACACACCTGTACACCACCAGAGAGGTGTCCCCCACACCTGTACACCCCAGAGAGGTGTCCCACACACCTGTACACCACCAGAGAGGTGTCCCACACACATGTACACCCCAGAGAGGTGTCCCACACACCTGTACACCACCAGAGAGATGTCCCCACACCTGTACACCCAGAGAGGTGTCCCACACACCTGTACACCACCAGAGAGGTGTCCCACACACCTGTACACCCCAGAGAGGTGTCCCACACACCTGTACACCCCAGAGAGGTGTCCCACACACCTGTACACCCCAGAGAGGTGTCCCACACACCTGTACACCACCAGAGAGGTGTCCCACACACCTGTACACCCCAGAGAGGTGTCCCACACACCTGTACACCCCAGAGAGGTGTCCACACACCTGTACACCCCAAGAGGGCTGACAGATGGTGCAGGACACGGGCGCCGAACAAGGAGACGGACTGGACAGTAATGTAATGATCCACACATTGAAAGTCAGATGGTCGAGAACCACCTCAAGGTCAAGTGAAAATAAGCTATGACTTATTAAAGTTGCATCCGCCTCTTGTGTGGCGTG
>WNGS01168297.1:0-11035 GCA_020271785.1 Procambarus virginalis | reverse complement strand
AATTAAGACAGAGGAGGACAGCTTGAGACTTCAAGAAGACTGGACAAGCTGCAGGAATGGTCGAACAAATGGCTGTTAGATTTTAACCCAAGCAAATGTAGTGTAATGAAGATAGGGGTAGGAAGCAGGAGACCAGATACAAGGTATCATTTGGGAGATGAAATACTTCAAGAGTCAGAGAGAGAGAAAGACCTGGGCGTTGATATCACGCCAGACCTGTCCCCTGAAGCTCATATCAAGAGGATAACATCAGCAGCATATGCCAGGTTGGCTAACATAAGAACGGCCTTTAGAAACTTGTGTAAGGAATCTTTCAGAACATTATATACCACATATGTCAGACCAATCCTGGAGTATGCGGCTCCAGCATGGAGTCCCTATCTAGTCAAGCATAAGACTAAACTGGAAAAGGTTCAAAGGTTTGCCACCAGACTAGTACACGAGCTGAGAGGTATGAGCTACGAGGAGCGACTGCAGGAATTAAACCTCACTTCGTTGGAAGACAGAAGAGTTAGGGGGGACATGATCACCACATTCAAGATTCTCAGGGGAATCGACAGGGTTGATAAAGACAGGCTGTTTAACACAAGGGGCACACGCACTAGGGGACACAGGTGGAAACTGAGTGCCCAAATGAGCCACAGAGATATTAGAAAGAACTTTTTTAGTGTCAGAGCGGTTGACAAATGGAATGCATTAGGAAGCGATGTGGTGGAGGCTGACTCCATACACAGTTTCAAGTGTAGATATGATAGAGCCCAATAGGCTCAGGAAACTGTACACCTGTTGATTGACGGTTGAGAGGCGGGACCAAAGAGCCAGAGCTCAACCCCCGCAAGCACAACTAGGTGAGTACAACTAGGTGAGTACACACCTGGCCCCACACCCAGACACACACACACCTGGCCTCACACCCAGACACACACACACCAGGCCCCACACCCAGACACACACACACCAGGCCCCACACCCAGACACACACACACACCAGGCCCCACACCCAGACACACACACACCTGGCCCCACACCCAGACACACACACACACCAGGCCCCACACCCAGACACACACACCTGGCCCCACACCCAGACACACACACACACCAGGCCCCACACCCAGACACACACACACACCTGGCCTCACACCCAGACACACACACCAGGCTCCACACCCAGACACACACACACACCTGGCCTCACACCCAGACACACACACACACCAGGCCCCACACCCAGACACACACACACACCAGGCCCCACACCCAGACACACACACACCTCGCCCCACACCCAGACACACACACACACCAGGCCCCACACCAAGACACACACACACCTGGCTCCACACCCAGACACACACACACCTGGCCCCACACCCAGGCACACGCACACACCAGGCCCCACACCCAGACACACACACACACCAGGCCCCACACCCAGACACACACACACCAGGCCCACACCCAGACACACACACACACCAGGCCCCACACCCAGACACACACACACCAGGCCCCACACCCAGACACACACACACACCAGGCCTCACACCCAGACACACACACACCAGGCCCCATACCCAGACACACACACACCTGGCCCCACACCCAGACACACACACACACACCAGGCCCCACACCCAGACACACACACACCTGGCCCCACACACACACACACACACAGGAGTTAAACCTCACTTCGTTGGAAGACAGAAGAGTTAGGGGGGACATGATCACCACATTCAAGATTCTCAGGGGAATCGACAGGGTTGATAAAGACAGGCTGTTTAACACAAGGGGCACACGCACTAGGGGACACAGGTGGAAACTGAGTGCCCAAATGAGCCACAGAGATATTAGAAAGAACTTTTTTAGTGTCAGAGTGGTTGACAAATGGAATGCATTAGGAAGCGATGTGGTGGAGGCTGACTCCATACACAGTTTGAAGTGTAGATATGATAGAGCCCATTAAACTCAGGAAACTGTACACCTGTTGATTGACGGTTGAGAGGCGGGACCAAAGAGCCAGAGCTCAACCCCCGCAAGCACAACTAGGTGAGTACAACTAGGTGAGTACACACACCAGGCCCCACACCCAGACACACACACACCTGGCCTTACACCCAGACACACACACACCAGGCCCTACACCCAGACACACACACACCAGGCCCTACACCCAGACGCACACACACCTGGCCCCACACCCAGACACACCTGGCCCTACACCCAGACACACACACACACCTGGCCCCACACCCAGACACACACACACCTGGCCCCACACCCAGACACACACACACCTTGCCCCACACCCAGACACACACACACCAGGCCCTACACCCAGACACACACACACACCTGGCCCCACACCCAGACACACACACACCAGTCCCTACACCCAGACACACACACACACCTGGCCCCACACTTAGACACACACACACACCAGGCCCTACACCCAGACACACACACACACCTGGCCCCACACCCAGACACACACACACCTGGCCCCACACCCAGACACACACACACCTGGCCCCACACCAAGACACACACACCTGGCCCCACACCCAGACACACACACACCAGGCCCCACACCCAGACACACACACACACCAGGCCCCACACCCAGACACACACACACCAGGCCCCACACCCAGACACACACACACACCAGGCCCCACACCCAGACACACACACACCAGGCCCCACACCCAGACACACACACCAGGCCCCACACCCAGACACACACACACACACCAGGCCCCACACCCAGACACACACACACCAGGCCCCACACCCAGACACACACACACACCAGGCCCCACACCCAGACACACACACACACCAGGCCCCACACCCAGACACACACACACCTGGCCCCACACCCAGACACACACACACACCAGGCCCCACACCCAGACACACACACACACACACCTGGCCCCACACCCAGACACACACACACCTGGCCCCACACCCAGACACACACACACACCAGTGGTCCAGCAGTGATCCATCACAGTGAGTTAGGAAAACACTATTTGTCAAATATTGATACTGTTCTTAAAAGATTTCCCCATTTTACACTCGCAAGATAACGTAAGCTTTTAAGGGTTGATAGATGTTAATCTTCTTGTTTGAGGAGCTGTTCACTTGAGACAGTTAAACAAGTCCCAGCTGTGTCTGGGTACAAGTGACAGGATGAACAACCCAGCGGGTTTTCTTCCTATTGGGGAGTGTTGTACATGCTGCTATGGCGGTGTGTCCACTCACAGGATGAGTGGCGCTGCCCAATACTGTCACTATGGCGGTGTGTCCACTCACAGGATGAGTGACGCTGCCCAATACTGTCACTATGGCGGTGTGTCCACTCACAGGATGAGTGGCGCTGCCCAATACTGTCACTATGGCGGTGTGTCCACTCACAGGATGAGTGACGCTGCCCAATACTGTCACTATGGCGGTGTGTCCACTCACAGGACGAGTGGCGCTGCCCAATACTGTCACTATGGCGGTGTGTTCACTCACAGGATGAGTGACGCTGCCCAATACTGTCACTATGGCGGTGTGTCCACTCACAGGGTGAGAGACGCTGCCCAATACTGTCACTATGGCGGTGTGTCCACTCACAGGATGAGTGGCGTTGCCCAATACTGTCACTATGGCGGTGTGTCCACTCACAGGATGAGTGACGCTGCCCAATACTGTCACTATGGCGGTGTGTCCACTCACAGGATGAGTGACGCTGCCCAATACTGTCACTATGGCGGTGTGTCCACTCACAGGATGAGTGGCGCTGCCCAATACTGTCACTATGGCGGTGTGTCCACTCACAAGATGAGTGACGCTGCCCAATACTGTCACTATGGCGGTGTGTCCACTCACAGGATGAGTGACGTTGCCCAATACTGTCACTATGGCGGTGTGTCCACTCACAGGATGAGTGACGCTGCCCAATACTGTCACTATGGCGGTGTGTCCACTCACAGGATGAGTGGCGCTGCCCAATACTGTCACTATAGCTGTGTGTCCACTCCCAGGATGAGTGGCGCTGCCCATTACTGTCACTATGGCGGTGTGTCCACTCACAGGATGAGTGACGCTGCCCAATACTGTCACTATGGCGGTGTGTCTACTCACAGGATGAGTGGCGCTGCCCAATACTGTNTGTAGGCCACGCAGTGGCCACATGTTGGCCACCACCTTTGGCCACCCCTTTGGCCACATTCCCAGGACAGCCTAAGGCCACATCTTGTCGACGCACGAGGAGCAAGCTAAGTGTTGACAGCCAGGTGGTAAGGACCTGGGAAATGAGGAAATGTGTGGACGGAAACGTGAGTACTTTATCAGTGTATAAAATGGTCTCAGTTAAAGAGAATAGAGAAAAGTGTGTGTGGGCCCCTAGCCCGGCCAGGCTAGGGAGGCAGCTGAGACGCCCGTATGTGGCATGCCCAGGTGACTGTGGGGCAGTACCTGGAGAGGGAAATTGTCACAGTAAATCATGGAGTGATATAATTGTACATCTGTAGAGATGTTGTGTGTAGACTGACTAGAGTTTGGGACCAGTCAGTGTAGAGAAATCATCATATAAATGATCCAGTCTGGCGATTCTGTATAATCGTCCAGCCTTGGTTAGTGCCATGGTACCTCATTATGTAATTAGGCCAGGTTAGAGTTAATTAAGCAGGCCGTGGGGCAGGGTTATTAGTGGATATCCTGAGGTCTGTATATGTCCTGGTGATTAATTTACATTGTTTATGTAAGGCATTTCATGTGTTTCATTTGCATGATTGTTGTACTGTGTTGTGTGGTGAGTCAGTAGATGTGATCGCTGACTGATTGCCTAATGATGTCATTAGCATGGGGGGCATGCTGACGGTATCATTATGTGCAGGTTTGTGCAGTGTTATCAGGTATACGTTATTACTGTCCTAGGAATTGTGTTGAGGATTTAAGGGGACCCTTTGAGTATTCAGGGAAATTCTCAGTCACTTAATGAGAGCGAGCAATTAGTTAATTTGCCTAATTATGGGAGAATTAGTGCCAGCTGTCCGCGTAGAGCGACGGTGTCTTATATTAACGTAAATTGTCTTGCTGAAGCCACCGGGATCGGGCGATCTTTTGCAACGTTTGCAAGATTGGAGGGACAGTAAGATTGGTATACCTTGATTGTTGCAAAACCGTGTGTCACTACTGTGTGGGCATAGTAATTAACGAGTTGCAGTAGTCGCAACCGTATGTGGGCAGTGCTATTTTATGTTTTGCATGCCATTATATGTGTGACCTATGTAACCTTAGGGTTACTTTGTTTCTTTAAGTTGTGTTGAGTACTTAAGGATTCAGTGAGTTAATTAGGGGTAATTAACTGGATAAGGGGGTGCACACTTGAAGTTGTTGAATGAGTGAGTGCTGTTATGGGAGAACAGTGTTGAACTTGAGCTTGTGGGAATACGTGTCCGGTGCAATTAATTGTCCGTGTGACAATTAATTGACCACTCTAGCTAATTATGTAATTAGCATTCTCATCATGAATTCACGTAGTGGGAGAGGATCTGTCAGAGTCTGTCAGTGATAGTGCTAACGTCAGTTGCTCGAGACTAACTGCCTTTCAGGGTTGGGGCAATTAGTGGCTCATGATAATTAGTGGAGTAATTAACGTCTGGAGTCTTGAGGACTCAGATGACTCGGTAAAGCGAGGTCATGGGGTTAGCATAATACGTTATATTAATCATATTCTGTCTGGTGACAGTGGATTAAGTTGCACTCATTGTTAATTAGGGTAATTAACTCCTCTTCCGTGAATTCACAGTGTTTGATGAGACCTGCTTAGGCAGTGCGGAGTGAGACGTATTTATGTATGATTAATTATCGGTCCTGGTGACAGTTAATTAATTGCTCAAGGCTAATTAGGGTAATTAGCACTCATTAGTAAGTAAACGTAATTAATGATACACAGACTGTTGAGAAGCCACCCACTTGGGGTAGGCTTAGTTAACGTAACTCAATTGGGATGTAATTAGTGGTCCGTTTGACCTTAATTAAGAATTACTCACTGAATACTTGCAAGGAGTCAAGTGTGATGTAATTTAAGAGTTTGAGTTATTGTGACAAGAGGACTTGTGTTAACGTAGAGTACTATCATGTTGTTGTCTAGAGTGAGACACTTGTTGTTATTAAAGTAGTACTTGTTGCTGACTGCTGTGATCAGTCAATTTCCATCATTATTCACATAATCAATGTTGCAATTGATTAAGGCAATTTCTTTTGGTTATCGTCTAGTGACGTGGGTAAAGTAACTTAGGGATGAGTGGAGCTGTGTCCCAGAATCCCACCTTGCCTGACTGTGTTCACTTTAGTTGTGATAGGGGGAGTCACTGTTAGACTACCCACCGGATTACGGGGGTCTCTCCTGTTAGGAGGGAGGGCCTTAAGCTTGTGATTAGAGTAGTTGCCACTAGGAAGCCGTGTCACTATTGATTGCTTGCTTGTGTCATCAGTGGAAGATTGTTCAGTTAGTTCATGTTGTCAGCCCGAAGTGTCAGCAGGATGGAGCCTGCTGTCATTTCTCGAGGGGCTGTTGAATAGCTGTGTTGCAAATGCCACTGGTTGGACTGTAACGTAATTAAATCACACGCTGTGGTGTAACTTAGTCTGTGATATTTTTCTTTGAGTTTGCATTATTGCGTCATCAGTGGGCACACCTGTGTTCAGGTTAGTTCAGTATGCAGCCACACAGCAAGGGTTGCTATTTAGCTGTTGGTTATGGTGCCACTGGATGGACATTAACGTAAAGATAAATTGAGGAAGGGTGCTGGAGTTGCCAGTGAACCCATTAGTTATTGATGTCATTGAAAGGCTACTGATTTGATTGCATTGCAACCGCTATTGCAGGTGTAGACTGCACTGAGGCGTAGAACAGTTAGGAGGTTACTGGAGACGTGTTCCAGAACTCACTGTGTCATTTGTTGTAATTGTGATTATAGATCTGTTAGTTCTTGCTTGCGTGTTGATTCCTCTGTGGGCACGCTTATGTTCGAGTAACGTCATTGACATTCTTTTGTTTTAATGTAGTAGTCTAGTCTCTTGTTATAATAAATTGTTATTTGTTAACAGTCTTTGATGTCAACCTTCAACTATTCTGTACCACTCCCATTGTTCTGATATATATTTGATATTGTTGTTTTAAATCTTTGATATGACGGCTGCGCTCTTGGGAATTCGAATTCCAATTCATAGCGCCACACAACAAATATAAAATTTGATTGTGAGAACCCGTCGGTTACCCTTTATTGGTTTTAACGTCATGTTTAACTAGGAGGAACCAGCGGCCTATTGTGGACAGGTTTCCACCCCTGCTGGTGGAAGCCTGGCGGTTTGCTCCCGCTTCTCCTTTTTCTACTGGACTCATGCTTAACTGCCAAGAGCAGCCTTTAAACTTGTAGTCCACCTCCTAAGGGAGGTAGGCGTAGAGAAAAATCTCACAACAGTTGAGAGGTACCTTGATCTGGGCTCACTTTCTCGTAGCTGTACCAAGACTTCTTACTGGTAGGTTGTTCTGGTGTCAGCCGGTGGATGAGGCTGTAAGTGTCAGCTGACTTCGCGCATTTCACCAAATCGGTCTCTTCTTTTGTCTGCTAAGTAGAGGCGGACAGGAGGGGGTACACGCCTCAAGAATTCTTCAACCAACATGAGGTTGACAAGCTCTGGAAAAGTAGAGACATGTGCTGCCTCCAGCCATTTCATGAAATACCTCCGTTTAGTGTTAGCAAATTCTAAGAAGGTGGTGGTACTTGCCTTGATGTAGTCACGGAACTTTCGTCGGTAGCTTTCGGTGGAGAGAAGGTAGGCGTCCAACACAGCTTGTTTCAGGGTGGTGTAGTCGTTTTCCGAAGCCAAAGTGCTGAGTGTGACTGCTGCTCTACCTGTTAAATGTACTCGGAGAAGGGTAGCCCATTGGTCGTCAGGCCAATTAAGTTGATCAGCAAGGGTCTCAAAAGTGGTGAAAAACAAATCAACCTCCGTTTCTATGAACGGGGGCATCAACTTACTTGCGTGGGAGATATTGAAGCTTGGAGGAAGACTAGCGGCAGCTTGTTGGAGTTGAGCTTGGTGTGCAACGTCCCTCGTGAGTTCTCGGTCACGACAGTCTAGAACTGTTTCTGCCTGCCGTTTCTCGTGTTCGCGTTGCATTTCTAGTTGTCGTTGTCTTACTTCAAGTTGTACTTTTTCACGCTCTTTGAATAAGGCCAACTCACGTTCACTTTCTTCTTTTCTCAGTGCGGCCTCTTCTTTCTTGAGTTGAAGCTCGCGTTCTTGTTTTTCCTTTCTGATGGCAGCTGCTTCTTTTTGTTGCTCCCGCTCGATCTTGGCAAGTTCTAATTTGAGCTTCATTGCTGTCAAGTCATCCTTATCTGAAATAGTATATTGTTCGTGAGTATCAGAATCTATAATACCTTCATCCGCAAGGTGATCCAGTATCATATTATTTATGGCATATTTGTTGGCTCCATCGGGAACTTCCAAGTGATACTCATGTGCAAGAGTTAACAACCCTCTTAGCATGACGTAAGTTCCCTATTTCACCTTCTGGATCTGTCTTGAAAGCTTGTAGGCGAAACATTGTGAAAATATAGCAAAATAAATGAGACACGAATATATAGTGAGAATATGGTGAATGTCAGAAACAGGAAACGTGGCAACTGATACCTATCCTGTGGAATTGTTAATAATTTAAAGTTAAATTCAAGATGGTAACTGGTTAAAGTCGCAGGAAATCTTGTACCCGGTACTCACTGTGGGGGATAAGGGCAAGAAAATCCTACTAATTAATTGAAACAGAGTTTCGAAAAACAAGTAAAACACTAAATGGTTTCAAAGTAATTAGGTAGTACAAAAATGTAGTCATACCTTGCCGAGTCACTATAGAACATAAGCAAGGTACCCACTGAAATTGAATATGGTACTTACAGAATTAGCGAACTTTGTGCTCAAAAGAAAGAACGCTAATTCCCTACCTTGGTAAGTACCATCAGATCTGACCAACGAGTAGGGGTGCGAGTGTCAACTGGTGACGAGAACTATTGGCGAGGTCCCAACTCGTCAATAAGTCCGGGCGAGAGGAACTTTGGCCCTCTTTATCCTCCTAGAGTCGGATTGCAGAACTTAGGTGCTATTGACCCGGAGACAGACCACAGTACCAGGGTACCTATGTGATAATCTGTCAAAAATGTGAGAAATATCTAAGGGACAAAAGATGTTAAACACGGGTAATAACACGGAAGGGGGAGACGACCAATTAAGAGTATGACTGCGGCCTACAGTCACCACGTAATCCAAAGTTGTCTCACACTCACCATATGCTACTCCCGTAATGCACAATAGACACAACACCATATGAAATAAAAAATGATTAGTGTAAATATTGAAAGCAAGGGAATAAAGCCAAGTACGCTTACCACAAATTACCAATACCTGAGTGAAGCTCCGGACAGGCCCCCAAATATATGTGACGGTAACGTGTTGGAAATGGTGGTCGGCAGTCTTTCCAAATAGCAGATGTCAAGGCTGGGCCACATACATGTAAGTTATAAAAAAAAGGAAAAAAAAAGAGTGACTGCTTGTCTGATAATCTGTGGTAAGGTAAGGTAAGACACGAAAACAAAATATAAATAAGGCACTTTAATTGATCTAGAAAACAAAGTAAAAATAAAGACAATTTCTTGGCATTTATAATAATGTAAAAGTAAAACACGTAAAAATATATATAACAAATTGAAAAGGGGGGAACTGGTTACGTTAACAAAGATAAATGGTGTTGGGAATATATGCGCAAGCTATCAACCTCTAATTGGTCACACAAGGTGAGTCAAGTAGGTGTTCACAGCTAGAGCACTGGATATATTCTGAGGATGGAGCAGCTTGCTGGCGTCGTCGTTGCTTCAGCGAGGAACTTGGTTGGAGAAGGGCTGTAGTGGCGTGTTTCTGCACGGCCAATGAGAATGCAGGACGGCTGCAAGTCGGTAGTTAGGCAGTTGAAGGGTTCGGCGCGTCGACCAGGTGTGCAGCAGGTGCTGGAGTGGGGGGGAGGAGGGAGTTGTAGGTGCGTGTGGCTGTCTTGATATATACGTTTAAGCCACTATAAAACGTATCTTGAATCTTGTAGAGAACGGGATGAAGGAAGGAAATAGCAGGCTCAATCTCTGGAAGAGATTATCGTCACAATATATATATATATATATATATATATATATAATATATATATATATATATATATATATATATATATATATATATATATATATATATATATATATATATATATATATATATAAGGTATATTTGGTCGACCTTGGCGTATACATACAGAGTATGGTAAGTAACAGTGAGTGTCCAGGATGTTGCCTCATACATGTCGTTACAACAATTCATAACGCGCGATAAATTGATTCAGTTGCCGCCATTGCCTAAACATAAACTAGACTCCATTGTGTGCAATGGAAATATTAACGAAAATATATATATAAATATTGCTATTTTTAAGGCAATGTTGACTTTGATCAGCTGTTTCCAGCACGCGCCACAACGTTACATAATGACGACAACCCTGTGGTGCCAAACGTCATTTTCTGCAATCATTATATTCCTACCTTTGAAACCTGTAAATAGACAATAAATGCATACTCGTACTTAGACAAAATGTTATTAATAATAGTAAATGTAGATTTATCAGATTTTCCGAGAAGGTAGTTATGGTTTATTGAGGAGGAACAACACGATGGAAAGGAAGAGGTGGCAACGGAGCGGGACGTTTAGGGTGAGTGGGAGCGGTGGCGGCCAGAACGTTGCCAGCCGCGGCGGGCAGAGCACACGCACCCTCAGCTCTCGTCACTGTGTCGTGTCCCTCCCTCCTTCCGTCTCCTTCCTCACGTTTAGTGATCTGTGAGTTAATACTCGTGGGAAATCACCGCGGAAAGAAAGGTGATGGAGTGCGTGTTGTGTCTGGGGCGTGGAGGGTCAGCAAGCTCTATTATTG
>WNGS01168296.1:15000-19655 GCA_020271785.1 Procambarus virginalis | reverse complement strand
GGGGAGTGTGAACACGGAGGGGGACGTGAACATGGAGGGGGAGTGACACATGGAGGGGGAGTGAACATGGAGGGGGAGTGGAACATGGAGGGGGAGTAAACATGGAGGGGGAGTTAACATGGAGGGGAGGGGGAGTGAACATGGACGGGGAGTGTACATGGAGGGGAGTGAACATGGAGGGGGAGTGTGAACATGGAGGGGGGTGACATGGAGGGGGAGTGTGAACATGGAGGGGGGGAGTGAACATGGAGGGGAGTGTGAACACTCGAGGGAGTGACAGGAGGGGGAGTGAACATGGAGGGGGAGTGTGAACAGGGGGGGAGTGAACATGGAGGGGGAGTGTGAACATGGAGGGGAAGGGTGAACATGGAGGGGGAGTGAACAAGGAGGGGGAGTGTGAACATGGAGGGGGGGGGGAGTGAACTGGGCGGTGAAGGAGGGGGAGTGAACATGGAGGTGGGAGTGAACATGGAGGGGGAGTGAACATGAGGGGGAGTGAACATGGAGGGGGAGTGAACATGGAGGGGAGTGAACATGGAGGGGGAGTGTGAACTGGAGGGGGAGTGAACATGGAGGGGGAGTGTGAACATGGAGGGGGAGTGAACATGGAGGGGGAGTTAACACGGAGGGGAGTGAACATGGAGGGGGAGTGTGAACATGGAGGGGGAGTGTGAACATGGAAGGGGAGTGAACATGGAGGGGGGGTGTGAACATGGAGGGGGGGTGAACATGGAGGGGGAGGGTGAACATGGAGGGGGAGTGTGTGAACAGGAGGGGGAGTGTGAACTGGAGGGAAGGAAGGAAGGAGACTGTCAGAGAAAAGCGCCAACCATGACGACTTATAGCACTGGGAAGGGGTCAGGATAAGGATTTGGGATGGGACGGGAGGAAAGGAATGGTGCCCAACCACTTTGTGTGGACGGGCGGGGGGATTGAACGCCGACCTGCATGAAGCGAGACCTCGTCTACCTCCACCCAAGGTGGGTTGAGAGGGGGTAAGAAGATGCTGCCTGACGGCTCAGTCAGCGTTCAGGCTCCTGCGGTACTCCAAGATGGCGGCTTACCGTGAGTTTGGTGGCCCTGGGGGTGTGAGTGGTCGTGGGCGGCGTAGTGGTGGTGAGGCGCCGTCATGGTGGTGGAGGCGGCGGCGACGGAGGTGATGGGTGGTGGAGCAGCGGTGGAGGCGTGGAGCGTGGGCGGCAGGGCGCCAGGGTAGCTGGTGGTCATGGCTAGGGCGTTGAGGGCTGTCACGCCCATCCCTTGACCCGTCATCTGTTTCCGCCAGCGAGCGCGTCTGTTGCTGAACCACACCTGTTGGGGGGGGGACAGTGGTGTTAGTTACTGAACCACACCTGGTGGGGGGGGACAGTGGTGTTAGTTACTGAACCACCCCTGTTGGGGGGGGACATTGGTGTTAGTTACTGAACCACACCTGTTGGGGGGGGGGACAGTGGTGTTAGTTACTGAACCACCCCTGTTGGGGGGGGACATTGGTGTTAGTTACTGAACCACACCTGTGGGGGGGGGGACAGTGGTGTTAGTTACTGAACCACACCTGTTGGGGGGGGGACAGTGGTGTTAGTTACTGAACCACACCTGTTGGGGGGGGACAGTGGTGTGTTAGTTACTGAACCACACCTGTTGGGGGGGGGGGACATTGGTGTTAGTTACTGAACCACACCTGTGGGGGGGGATAGTGGTGTTAGTTACTGAACCACACCTTGGGGGGGGGGCCATTGGTGTTAGTTACTGAAACACACCTGTTGGGGGGGGACAGTGTGTTGTTAGTTACTGAACCACACCTGTTGGGGGGGATAGTGGTGTTAGTTACTGAACCACACCTGTTGGGGGGGGACATTGGTGTTAGTTACTGAACCACACCTGTTACCTTCAGCTGATACAACAGCTGACAGTTGTAGTTACTCGTTATTTAGCTGCAGTTCCTACTGTTTGATGAAGACAGTTAAGCTACCTAGAGGAAGTACAGCTGTTAAGTGGTTCCTGCTCTTAGCTGACTTAGCCACTCAAGTCAACAGCTAAGTTGCAACTGTTGCTCCTCTTTAAATAGACTTAAATCTTGCCAAGTTGGGTCAACTACTTTTCCTTCTCGAGGTTGGTAGTCACTATACAATCACACACCTGCCACACAACCAACATGGTCCACTCTACACCTGCCACACAACCAACATGGTCCACTCTACACCTGCCACACACCCAACATGGTACACTCTACACCTGCCACACAACCAACATGGTCCACTCTACACCTGCCACACAACCAACATGGTCCACTCTACACCTGCCACACACCCAACATGGTACACTCTACACCTGCCACACAACCAACATGGTCCACTCTACACCTGCCACACACCCAACATGGTACACTCTACACCTGCCACACAACCAACATGGTCCACTCTACACCTGCCACACAACCAACATGGTCCACTCTACACCTGCCACACAACCAACATGGTCCACTCTACACCTGCCACACAACCCACATGGTCCACTCTACACCTGCCACATAACCAACATGGTCCACTCTACACCTGCCACACAACCAACATGGTCCACTCTACACCTGCCACACAACCCACATGGTCCACTCTACACCTGCCACACAACCAACATGGTCCACTCTACACCTGCCACACAACCAACATGGTCCACTCTACACCTGCCACACAACCAACATGGTACACTCTACACCTGCCACATAACCAACATGGTCCACTCTACACCTGCCACACAACCAACATGGTCCACTCTACACCTGCCACACACCCAACATGGTACACTCTACACCTGCCACACAACCAACATGGTCCACTCTACACCTGCCACACAACCAACATGGTCCACTCTACACCTGCCACATAACCCACATGGTTCACTCTACACCTGCCACATAACCCACATGGTCCACTATACACCTGCCACATAACCCACATGGTCCACTCTACACCTGCCACATAACCAACATGGTCCACTCTACACCTGCCACACACCCAACATGGTCCACTCTACACCTGCCACACAACCATCATGGTCCACTCTACACCTGCCACATAACCCACATGGTCCACTCTACACCTGCCACATAACCCACATGGTCCACTCTACACCTGCCACATAACCAACATGGTCCACTCTACACCTGCCACACAACCAACATGGTCCACTCTACACCTGCCACATAACCCACATGGTCCACTCTACACCTGCCACACAACCCACATGGTACACTCTACACCTGCCACACACCCAACATGGTCCACTCTACACCTGCCACACACCCAACATGGTCCACACTACACCTGCCACGCACCCAACATGGTCCACTCTACACCTGCCACGCACCCAACATGGTCCACTCTACATCTGCCACACACCCAACATAGTCCACTCTACACCTGCCACACACCCAACATAGTCCACTCTACACCTGCCACACACCCAACATAGTCCACTCTACACCTGCCACACAACCAACATGGTACACTCTACACCTGTCACACACCCAACATGGTCCACTCTACACCTGCACTTCAAACACCAAGGAACTATTCACTCACCTGCACTCTGGCCTCCGTAAGCTTGGTCCTCTGCGCCAGCTCCTCCCTGGTGTAGACGTCCGGGTACTGCGTCCTCTCAAAGGCCCGCTCCAGCTCCTCCAGCTGCTCGGCGGTGAAGGTCGTCCTCGACCGTCGCTGCTTCCGCTTGATGGGGATGCCGGGCTCGCTCTCCGTGTCGCTGTCCGAGAGGGACCCGCCACCTGCGGGACACCACAATATTCATCAACAGGGTGCCGTCAACACGACAATATTCATCAACAGGGTGCCGTCAACACGACAATATTCATCAACAGGGTGCTGTCGACACGACAATATTCATCAACAGGGTGCCGTCAACACAATATTCATCAACAGGGTGCTGTCGACACGACAATATTCATCAACAGGGTGCCGTCGACACGACAATATTCATCAACAGGGTGCCATCGACACGACAATATTCATCAACAGGGTGCCGTCGACACGACAATATTCATCAACAGGGTGCCGTCGACACGACAATATTCATCAACAGGGTGCCGTCGACACGACAATATTCATCAACAGGGTGCCGTCAACACGACAATATTCATCAACAGGGTGCTGTCGACACGACAATATTCATCAACAGGGTGCCGTCAACACGACAATATTCATCAACAGGGTGCCATCGACACGACAATATTCATCAACAGGGTGCCGTCGACACGACAATATTCATCAACAGGGTGCCGTCAACACGACAATATTCATCAACAGGGTGCCGTCGACACGACAATATTCATCAACAGGGTGCCGTCAACACGACAATATTCATCACGTCGACACGACAATTGTGACGAGCTCAGTCAGTCGACGACTGTTACAACACTTTGTAACAGGAGATTAACCCCTCCTCAATATATACCCGTTTTTAAACAGAATATTGACCAATTTCATTCCCTTGACGAGGAATTAAGACAAACAGCGTAATAAATTTGTTCTCGACATGGTCAGTTTGTTCTCGAGATGGTCAGTTTGTTCTCGAGATGGTCAGTTTGTTCTCGAGATGGTCAGTTTGTTCTCGAGATGGTCAGTTTGTTCTCGAGATAGTCT
>WNGS01168296.1:0-10000 GCA_020271785.1 Procambarus virginalis | reverse complement strand
GTACATGTATATAAACCATTAAGAATTGTGTCACTAGCTTCAAAATATTGTTACTTGCTTAGCTAAACAAACTATGGGGTTCAGTTCCAGAACGCATTATGTGCCTCTATAACCCTTTCCACCACCGCCCATGGGATGGGTATAGGGTGCATAATAAAGAAAGAGATTGAATCTTGAACATTTGTGCGTGAATTCAGAGAAAATTCTATAACAAACGGTCAAGAGAAGTGTAAATATTTAATTCAAAATGAACTGCAACCAAACTGCTACTGAATATTTTAGCCAAATATCAACTGTAGGCTAACTGTAGGTAACTGTAACCTATCCACCGCTGCCCACTGGATGGGGGCTGGTGTGCAGGACAAACATATCAATTGTGACACTAGCTCTCCACATATGTCAGTTGCTTAATTTACAAACTGTACTTGTGGTCGATCTCGAGTTGATGTGACGATGTGCATTGAATTTTGTAACTAGCTCATCAAGATTGTAACTTGCTTAGCTAAATGAATTGTGGGGTTCAGTCCCTGAGCCCATTATGTGCCTCTGTAACCCTTTCCACTACCGCCCACGGGATGGGTATGGGGTGCATAATAAATGAACTAAACTAACTGTTCTTTATAATAATAAATCTAACAAATTAACAGTGCTAATTTGTGTTATTATTATCAGTCAAATAAATTTTTAAAAATATTTATATTTTTTAATTACAATCATTATTTTAATTTTATATTAATTTATATTTATTAATACTATTGTTTTTATTATTTCCCTAAATTGTGATCGGACGTTTTGTGTCTGCATTAGGTCGTGAAATTATACAAATAAAATTTACAAAATTCAGTGCACAATTTTAAAACCGATACAGTGGAAGGTTAAGTAAACGTTGGAGTGGGAAACCCGTAGAGTTCAGTACCTGGACGGTTTTCCTCATAACTTTCCTAAAAGTTGCCAGTGCAGGCTATTGATCGCATGGCCCTGTATGACTAACAATCCTATGTGACGGGAACTTTTAGCATCACGTAGCTAGTTCTTGACACACTCTGTACTCACCTTCATATAATATAGAGTAGCTGCATAAATGCAGACGTACCCAAATGTATTAATAATAATAACAAAGAAAACTCATGGAGTTCAGGACGTTCTTTTACTCGTTCTTGTACTATACAAATGTACCATTTGTATATAACCACAACCACTTGTATATAACCACAACCACCTGTATATAACCACAACCACCTGTATATAACCACAACCACCTGTATACAACCACAACCACTTGTATATAACCACAGCCACCTGTATATAACCACAACCACTTGTGTATAACCACAACCACTTGTATATAACCACAACCACTTGTATACAACCACAACCACTTGTATATAACCACAACCACTTGTATATAACCACAGCCACTTGTATATAACCACAGCCACCTGTATATAACCACAACCACTTGTATATAACCACAACCACTTGGACCACCAGGTAGAAAACTGTCTAGTTTTCTACCGGCACTGGTTCTAATCTGCAAATAAAACTATCTAGTTTTATTTTGAAGATGTCCACGGTTGTTCAGGCAATATTTCTTATACTCGCTTGGAGGACGTTGAACAACCGGAGACCAATGGCCTTCACATCCCAGGCCAACATGGATTTCGAGCCGGAAGATCGTGCCTTTCACGGCTACTTAATCACTGCGACAAAGTCACTGAGGCATTAGAAGAAAAACAGAAGGCTGATGTTGTATACACGCAAAGGCTTTCGATATATGTGACCATGGAGTGATAGCACACAAAATGAGGTCAATGGGAATAACCGGTAAAGTAGGACGGTGAATACTCAGTTTTCTGTCAAACAGGACTCAACGAGTAAAAGTCAATCATATAAAATCAAGTCCAAGCGCAGTTAAAAGCTCTGTACCTCAGGGTACAGTCCTTGCACCGCTGCTTTTCCTCATTCTCATATCCGATATAGACAAAAATACAAGTCACAGTTTCGTATCATCCTTTGCAGATGACACAAAAATCAGCATGAAAATTTCCTCAGCTGAAGACATTGAAAAACTCCAAGCAGATATTAATAAAGTTTTCGACTGGGCATCAGAAAATAACATGATGTTTAACAGTGATAAATTCCAGGAACTCAGGTACGGTAAAAATGAGAACCTTAAACATAATACAGGGTACAAAACACAATCAAATGTGCCCATAGTAGGAAAACAGCATTTAAAGGATTTGGGAATAATGAAGTCTGACGACCTAACGTTTAGGGAGCGTAACCAAGCAAATATTGCATCAGTCAGAAAAATGATCGGATGGATTACGAGAACTTTCAAATCCAGGGATCCCATCACAATGGCTGTACTCTTCAAGTCACTTGTGTTGTCCCGTCTTGAGTACTGCTCAGTACTCACTTCACCCTTCAGAGCAAGAAGGGAACTATCAGAGGGAAAACGCCAAGTCATTACGACTATATAGCACTGGGAAGGGGTCAAGATAAAGATTTTGGGATGGGACAGGGGAGGGAAGGAGTGGTGCCAAATCACTTGGACGGTCGGGAATTGAACGCCGACCTGCATGAAGCGAGACCGTCGCTCTACCATCCAGCCCAAGTGGTTGAGCCTTCAGAGCAGGAGAGATTGCTGAAATAGAAGGAATACAGAGAACATATACGGCACGCATAGACGCGATAAAGCACCTAAATTATTGGGATCGTCTCAAAACCCTCCAAATGTACTCACTAGAAAGAAGACGAGATATCAAATAATATACACGTAGAAGATACTGGAGGGCCAGGTCCCAAATCTACACAGTAAAATAACAACGTACTGGAGTGAACGATATGGGAGAAAATGCAGAATAGAACCAGTGAAGAGCAGAGGTGCCATAGGCACAATCAGAGAACACTGTATAAACATCAGAGGTCCGCGGTTGTTCAACGTCCTCCCAGCAAGCATAAGAAATATTGCCGGAACAACAACAACAACTTCAAGAGGAAACTAGATTCTTTCCTCCAAGGAGTGCCGGACCAACCGGGCTGTGGTGGATATGTGGGCCTGTGGGCCGCTCCAAGCAACAGCCTGGTGGACCAAACTCTCACATGTCAAGCCTGGCCTCGGGCCGGGCTTGGGGAGTAGAAGAACTCCCAGAAACCCATCAACCAGGTACCGTGGACCTCTGATGTTTATACAGTGTTCTCTGATTGTGCCTATGGCACCTCGAGGACCTGGTCGAGGACCGGGCCGCGGGGACACTAAAAAGCCCCGAAATCATCTCAAGATAACCTCATGATAACCTTTGCTCTTCACGGGTTCTGTTCTGCATTTTCTTCCATGTCGTTCACTCCAGTACGTTGTTATTTTACTGTGTAGATTTGGTACCTGGTCCTCCAGTAATTTCCACGTGTATATTATTTGGTATCTCTCTCGTCTCCTTTCTAGCGAGTACATTTGGAGAGCTTTGAGACGGTCCCAATAATTTCGGTGCTTTATCGCGTCTATGTTTGTCGTATATGTTATCTGTATTCCTTCTATTGCAGCAATCTCTCCCGCTCTGAAGGGGGAAATAAAGTGAGTACTGCGCAGTACTCAAGATGGGACAACATCAGTGATTTGTAATTGTTCAACCATTGTGATGGGATCCCTGGATTTGTAGGTTCTCTGAATCCATCCTATCATTTTTCTAGCTGACGCAATATTTGCTTCTTGAGGTTATCTTGAGATATTTTCGGGGCTTAGTGTCCCCGCGGCCCGGTCCTGGACCAGGCCTCCACCCCCAGGAAGCAGCCCGTGACAGCTGACTAACTCCCAGGTACCTATTTACTGCTAGGTAACAGGAACATCAGGATGAAAGAAACTCTGCTTATTGTTTCTCTCTGGCGCCCGGGATCGAACCCGGGACCACAGGATCACGCGTCCAGTGTTCTGTCCGCTCAGCCACCGGCTCCCGGTGTTTGTTTATACATTTTTAATAATATTATGAACAAATCCACAAGGGCCGTGACGAGGGTTCGAACCTACGTTCGAGAGCATCCCTATAGTTTTCCAAACAATATTATGCTCCCTGAACGTCAAGTTCTTCTTTCTTAACACAACCTCCCTTCTTTCTCAGAGCTGCCTATGTACTCTATAACCAAACCTTTACCCTTCCTCCACCCTCCTTTCTCCCTTCTACGAAGATGGGACATGTATGAAAAATATAACTGGATAAAATGATGTAGCAATAAGCAAGGGGTGAACATCAATAGGGAACACAACTTAAAAAAAATACGGAACAGGAAACGATGCTTATGAACTGGACATGAATTAGAGAATAATTGGATTAAACATTGGTTAGGAAATAAGGGATCTGTGACTCTGGGGACCCTGCTGTCTGGTAGCATGTGGGACGGGAAGTGTGTGTCAAGCGTCGGACAGACAGTTAAGTGTGTTGTGTTTGTGTGGTTAATGATGAATAGTGGGCCAGTTGGTCAACTAGCACTCTACAGTTTCGTGTGATGAGAATGTTTCTTCCTGTTTCTTCCTATTCTCAATGTCCACCCACTTGGGGTGGACGGTGGAGCGACAGTCTCGCTTCATGCGGGCCGGCGTTCAATCCCCGACCGTCCAAGTGGTTGGTCACCATTCCTTCCCCCCCCCCCATCCCATCCCAAAATACTTGTCCTGGGTCTTAATTCTTACCTGATTCGTACCCTCATTCTTAATCGTCAATCACCACCTCCCAACCATTTCTACCACTCCTCTCAACTATCCCATCTCAAACTTGTTCACTATTCATGCGTCGCAGCCACGTCCTACTACCCCTCCCTTCTTCTTCAACTATCCTACCACTAACCACATGCGCGCGGGGGTAACAAATGAGCACTGCATAAATTATTTTGCAATACATTAGTTGCAATTGG
Source organism: Procambarus virginalis (assembly GCA_020271785.1). NCBI lineage: Eukaryota > Metazoa > Arthropoda > Malacostraca > Decapoda > Cambaridae > Procambarus > Procambarus virginalis. The sequence continues at coordinate 5,095 of WNGS01168296.1, read as the reverse complement.
TGCAGAATGAGCGTGTCAGTATGAGCCGCACGTCCAGACCAGCGCCACTCACCCACAACAAAACGAGTCGTTTGGGCACTCCGGTTGACCGAGCGCCGCGTCTCCTCATCCGTAAAGGCGCCCGATGGGCCGGGAAGCTTCGGCTCGTCAGCTTAACGAGTGGGTGGTGATTAGCAGAGTATTGCCCCGCCTGGAGGATCATTTATAACAATAGATGGCGGTGCGACTCCCTAGTGGTTGGTAATGGCGCACTCCAGGCTGTCTCCTCCGCTCTCCACAGTGGTACCAACTGCTGCTGCTGCTGTTCCTGCTGTTGATGCTGCTGCTCTCCTCACTCACCACCAACATCTTGATCATAGTTCCTTCACCTGCTTCCTTTTATCTCTAGTCCTCCACCTCCTGTTCCTTGCCCTCATAGCCAGAAGGGACCCTCTTTCAAGGCCCCAGCAGGCTCCCAAATCCAGTAACTCGTTCTCGTTCCTATTTTTGCAGAAACATACAATTGGTTTCATTCTGTTGTAACTACAATCCTGTTAACTGCACTCTCCTCCTGCCGCTTCCACCCGACGGCAGAATACCGGGACCCCAGGACCGCCAGGGACCCCAGTAGCCCCAGGGACCCCAGGGACCCCAGTAGCCCCAGGGACCCCAGGGACCCCAGGACCCCCAGGGACCCTAGGGACCCCAGTAGCCCCAGGGACCCCAGGGACCCCAGGACCCCCAGGGACCCCAGTAGCCCCAGGGACCCCAGGGACCCCAGGACCCCCAGGGACCCCAGTAGCCCCAGGGACCCCAATAGCCCCAGGTACCCCAGGACCCCAGGACCCCAGGACCCCATCGATATATTCAACAACCTTTGGCAACAGCGGCTTCTCATCTCCAAGTGCTTCCTTCGCTCATTGAATTTGATTTCAATTTAAGGTGGACAGTTGATCTGACGTTGGTCCTGCTGCGCCTCAGCTGGCTCCTGCCTTACCATCTCAGCTGGCTCCTGCGTTACTACCTCAGCTGGGTTCTGCGTTACCCTCTCAGCTGGCTCCTGCGTTACCACCTCAGCTGGCTCCTGCGTTACCACCTCAGCTGGTTCCTGCGTTACCACCTCAGCTGGCTCCTGCGTTACCATCTCAGCTGGCTCCTGCGTTACCGCCTCAGCTGGTTCCTGCTTTACCCTCTCAGCTGGTTCCTGCGTTACCGCCTCAGCTGGTTCCTGCTTTACCCTCTCAGCTGGCTCCTGCGTTACCACCTCAGCTGGTTCCTGTTCCCTGCAGCGTGAGGGGTATGGGTGTGAGGGCGCTTCGCGTTGCCTCACAACTCATGGTATTGTTCCGCCCAGATGTCAGCATGTCATCCATCACCCAGACCACACACCGCCTCCACCACCTCTGCTGACGTCCCACCACCCCGCACCTTACCCCTGACGTCCCACCACCCCGCACCTTACCCCTGACGTCCCACCACCCCGCACCTTACCCCTGACGTCCCACCACCCCGCACCTTACCTCTGCTGATGTCGCTAGTCAAAGGTGCTGGCACTTCCAGCAACAATAAACATGTTACACACACACACACACACACACACACACACACACACACACACACACACAGAAGGGGCCTCGTAGCCTGGTGGATAGCGCGCAGGACTCGTAATTCTGTGGCGCAGGTTCGATTCCCACACGAGGCAGAAACAAATGGGCAAAGTTTCTTTCACCCTGAATGCCTCTGTTATCTAGCAGTAAATAGGTACCTGCGAGTTAGTAGGCTGACACTGGCTGCTTCCTGGGGTGTGTGTGTGTGTGGTGTGTGAAAAAAAGTAGTTAGTAAACAGTTGATTGACAGTTGAGAGGCGGGCCGAAAGAGCAAAGCTCAACCCCCGCAAACACAACTAGGTGAGCACACACTTAAACGGACATTCAGTTACAAAAACTTAAGTTCCTATAATTTAAGGTCATAATCCGGAGACACACACTAATAAAATTACACAAAGTTGATGAAACTAATTTTACATTATTAAGGACACATCGGCAAGTCATATAGTTATTGGAATAAATAATCTGAAAGTATATAAACAGGAACAATTCCTGTCATGGGCAATAACACCAAACTTCAGTTCCGCATTCAACACAGAACATTTCATAAAAATGCATACGTGCATGCTTATGATGGTTCCAAACACAGTCTCTCATTTCTATTTACATATCACTCACCCTCCTACATATTTCTCTGGGATGAGAACTACACATATGGGCTCTAACAACCACCAAGTACCACAGTGGTACTTATATCCCTACAAAGATCAGTACAGAGAAAAAGGGCAAATGCCCTTTTTCTCTGTACTGATCTTTGTAGGAATATAAGTTGGAACGAAAAGGAATTTGGAATTAGGACGTTGCAAATTTGTCCTAAATTCGGAATTAGGAATTAGGAATCCCAGGAATTAGAAGCATCCCTTGTGAACAGATTAAAAAAAACTACTTACAGTATAAAAAAGTGTATCCATTTATATTCCAAGATTAAAGAGGACTAGTGGATGATTGAGTATACCGAAGTAGGTTAAAATAACGTTCCAAAATAGAACATGAAACAATGGATATAAATTGGATAGAAATTTTTTCCTATCTTGAAGTTTATATAGGAAAAAAAAGTAGGAAAAAAGTAGGGGTAGGAAAAAAATTAGTAAATACTGGTTTGGGAATAGGGTTATTGATTCATGGAACACTTGTACACATCCATGATAGTTTTCAAGACGCCAGTGCTCTCTAGAGTGGAGTACTGCTGCACAGTGACAGCCCCTTTTAAAGCTGGAGAGATTGCTGACCTGGAGAGCGTGCAGAGATTCTCTACTGCTAGAATCCACTCAGTAAAACTTCTAAACTACTGGGACCGACTAAAGAGCCTAAATATGTATTCTCTTGAGTGCAGGCGGGAGAGATACATAATAATTTACACCTGGAAAATAGTAGAGAGGCAGGTCCCAAACCTGCACACAGAAATAACATCACATGAGACCAGAAGGCATGGCATGATGTGTAGAATATCACCATTAAAAAGCAGAGGTGCAACAGGTATTCTGCGAGAGAACTCTATTAACATCAGAGGCCCGAGGCTGTTCAACACGCTTCCTCTACACATAAGGGACATAACTGGCCGTCCCCTCACAGTGTTCAAGAGAACTATCAACATCAGAGGTCCGAGACTGTTCAACACGCTTCCACTACACATAATGGGTATAACTGGCCGATCCCTCACAGTGTTGAAGAGAGAACTCGATAAGCACCTCCAAAGGATACCTGATCAACCAGGCAGTGACTCATACGTCATGATGCGAGCAGCCGCATCCAACAGTCTGGTTGACCAGTACAGCAACAAGGAGGCCTGGTCAATGACTGGGCCACGGGGTCGCTAAGCCCTGAAATCACCTCAAGGTTACCTCAAGATATCCATCCCACTAATCTGAAAATAGATGGAGTGACAGCGTTTCGGTTCGACCTGGACCAATATCAAGTTGTTTTTCAATTATTATTGATAAAACATTGTGTTTCTTGAATTGTGGCAACCATGCAGGTCGCCAGGTACTGCCAGTGTAGCTCACTAATTGCTTCAGCAGTGTACTGTGGTACTATGGGTCACTACTTGCTGCAGCATGCAGGTCACCTGGTACTGCCACTGTGGCTCACTACTTGCTGCAGCATACAGGTCACCAGGTACTGCCACTGTGGCTCACTACTTGCTGCAGCATACAGGTCACCAGGTACTGCCACTGTGGCTCACTACTTGCTGCAGCATGCAGGTCACCAGGTACTGCCACTATGGCTCACTACTTGCTGCAGCATGCAGGTCACCAGGTACTGCCACTATGGCTCACTACTTGCTGCAGCATACAAGTCACCAGGTACTGCCACTGTGGCTCACTACTTGCTGCAGCATACAGGTCACCAGGTACTGCCACTGTGGCTCACTACTTGCTGCAGCATACAGGTCACCAGGTACTGCCACTGTGGCTCACTACTTGCTGCAGCATACAGGTCACCAGGTACTGCCACTGTGGGTCACTACTTGCTGCAGCATACAGGTCACCAGGTACTGCCACTGTGGCTCACTACTTGCTGCAGCATGCAGGTCACCAGGTACTGCCACTAAGGGTCACTACTTGCTGCAGCATGCAGGTCACCAGGTACTGCCACTATGGGTCACTACTTGCTGCAGCATACAGGTCGCCAGGTACTGCCCCTGCGGCTCACTGAATTATTAATCTTACTTTTTCGGTCATATTTAATAGTATATGTCTACAGGAAAGACTGCTACCAAAATATACTAATATATATATATATATATATATATATATATATATATATATATATATATATATATATATATATATATATATATATTTTTTATATATATATATATATATATATATAATATATATATATATATATACTATATATGTATATTTATATATACATATATATATATATATATATGTCGTACCTAGTAGCCAGAACTCACTTTTTGGCCTACTATGCAAGGCCCGATTTGCCTAATAAGCCAAGTTTTCATGAATTAATATATTTTCTCTAATTTTTTTTCTTATGAAATGATAAAGCTAAACCGATTTTATTACGTACGAGGTCATTTTTTTTATTGGAGTTAAAATTAACGTAGATATATGACCGAACCTAACCATCCCTACCTAACCTAACCTAACCTATCTTTATAGCTTAGGTTAGGTTAGGTAGCCGAAAAAGTTAGGTTAGGTTAGGTTAGGTAGGTTAGGTAGTCGAAAAACAATTAATTCATGAAAACTTGGCCTATTAGGCAATCGGGCCTTGCATAGTAGGCTGAGAGTGCGTTCTGGCTACTAGGTACGACATATATATATATATATATATATATATATATATATATATATATATATATATATATATATATATACTACGCCTGTGTGGGCTTGGGATCCAGCACAAGTGGTACGCCTGTGTGTCTTGGTACCCAGCACAAGTGGTACGCCTGTGTTGCTTGGTACCTAACAATAGGACAGCTGTGACTGCTTGTGTTGTCATAATTAATACAGTTGTGACTGCGTGTGTCACTATAC
>WNGS01168294.1:31887-44908 GCA_020271785.1 Procambarus virginalis | reverse complement strand
GGCTTCGAAGCAACCCGGTATCGATAGCCAAGCCATGGCTGATCAATAGGGCTGGTCACATACTTCTGGTGAGGAATTGTCTTTGCTGGAGGTCCGTAGCGACTAGTGAAGGCATTTGAATGACCGTTTACATCATCCTGGGAGAAGGCATTCAGATGCTCCTAGGAGAGCTGGCCAATTTTCTCTATCCCAAAGTCAGGTTGTCCGGGTTGATTCTTCAGCCTGATCTGTCGGTGTAGTAGTGTAGCGGGGACTGTCAGGTGGTCTGATAAGCCAACACGTCTCAAGGGTCTGAAATGGACGATACTTGCAGGTATTAAGTTAAGATAGGATCAAGAGAAGACCCTGAAATATGAGTTGGGGGAGGTCACAAAATTTCCAAATAGAATACTGTTAAAGGTATCAAAGTCCCGATGTATGTGATAATTAAATGTCTAACAGCTATGTTGTATAAGTAGGGAGTCAAGATTATCCATCAGGAAGTGATTGAGTAAGCACTCTACCAATGAGATCTGTATATTGCAAACCCAGAATGGAACTTCTTGCATTTACACATAACTTAAAAATAAAGGACAAATTAATAGATGGACACTGCTGACAACGTCAACAGGTTGGGCAAGAAAGGTTTACTGAGGAAACTGCAACTTTCCCTCCTGGTCCTGCCTGTCAGAGGAAGCCATGAGGTATAGGCAATCTTACCAAATTTCTTAGGAGTCTTGTCATCAAAAAATATTTCCAGCAGAAGAGCCATATCAGAACAGTGAGTGATTACAAAACTTACAAATCTTTTACAAAACACACCAGCATTGGTAATAAAGGCGCTGATTCTGGCAGACTTTAAGTTGATGAATTGCCTCCTCATGTTTTTCTTTACTATTCTGATGTGTATGGAGGTGGCCATCGTGGTGGGAGGCTAAAGGCATAAATAATTATTGTTTTGGATAAGGCATAAGCCCCTTGCTGAGTGGGATGTGGATAGTTAGGTATCCGATGTGGGATTGTCTACAACAGCTCGAGTATTTCTTCATCTGTTCAGAGATTATGTCTCTAAATAGTTAATCCCATCTGCCCAAATCGTGTTACTGCATGTGTCCTCCTGATGCCCTCTCTATATGCAGTGGATAAACTGGTGTCTCGCCGGCAGGTTTCAGCAGTGTGTGCCCCTGGTGACTGCAAGTGGATCAGGGCCCAGTACCAGGTAGAGAGGTTGCCTTGTCTCACCACCCAGTGATCCTTGCCACTAATTTGATAGTTGGCTGCCTTGTTGGCTGTCTGCTGGTGTTAGAACAGAAACCGCATCACCTCCAATAAATTATTTTACAAATCAACTATGCACAGTGAACATAAAAAATAAGAAAGAATGTGAAGAAATAATCCGTAATAGAGTAAAAATCCCAACCTTACCAAACATGGACCTAATATATACTATAAAACAAAGAAGATTACCGACCTCCTTATTAAAAACAGCCCGAAGCCGACGGAGGACCCTTTATATCAGTCAAACGTGGTACATATGTACACCTGCCCCCATGAAGGATGTAGCCTTCAATCTAAGTACATAGATTCACGTGACCAAGCTGACGAGGCGGTTGACCTGTCTCTTCAATCAGGTGCCTCTAAATATCACATGACACAAGCCCATGACATATTAGTTACCTTCTTGAATGTATGGTTCTTGCTGGATAGTAGAGATTACACGATTGATGACTTCGGCAGTTTATTGAGGAAGGTAACAAGTTGTATATCTGGCCTGCCGAGGTCCTACCTACTCTGAGGTCTGTGTGAAACTGCTCGTCACCAGAACGGGTAGTACCAGCTCTCTGTGGAGAATGACGTCAGAGGCTTACTCGATTGTGATTGGCTATATCCCAACCATCGTACAATTTGAGTACTAACACTGCTGGACACCTACCAAGTCGACGTCCCTTGTCGACAAGCTCTGTCTAGCTAGATAGTTACAATGATATTGAAAAGGACCTTGGTAGCATTCAATAATGGGTTACATGTGAAAGTGCATATTAAACATTAAAAGAAGCCCAGGTGTGTGGAACACTAACACCTTTCGGCATGTGCACAAAAAAATTAGAAAATAGTGGGTAAAAAATCATGGTGACAATGCTTGATCTGAACAAGATCATGGAGAACATATACTTGTCTAGGTATAAGATATGAAACTATAATTCAAGTGGTGCCTAAAACAAAATTACTAACATGTGTTAATGACATGTGGTTGAAAAAATAATTAAAGAAATTATCTACTTTAATAGAACAAAAGTCCTGACCTGACAACCACAAGGTAATTTTAAGATTAGATAACAGAAAAAACTTAATTATGTACAATACATTTACAAGCTATATACAAGGACTGGAATACGAAGGCTAACATCTGATTGATAGCAGTCAAGAATCACTGGTCTCAGTGTGTTGCTAGAACATTAATGGAACTTTTGATGACAAGCACTGAAAAGCACAAATGGCACAGTAGACTTAACAATGACAACTAATTATGACAAAATAAATTTAAAAAAAACTTCATTATTATTCATGTTATTATTTCATTATTATTACCACTATATATATATATATATATATATAGTATATATATATATAATAATATATATATATATATATATATATAATGGTAATAATAGGACACATGGGGGGTAGAAATACTGTGAAGTGAATTTTGCCAACAAAACAGAATAACTGCAGAATGCCCTTAATTATAAATTCTGCGGATATCTACACCTAGTTTTCCAAAGCATTATACACTCTGGCTCTGACTGAAGGTCAGAAACAGATGAAAGCTGCATGTGACAAACTTTCATCTTGAGAGGTAATCTCATTAACATCTAGCCAATGGACATGTGTCGAGTGCACGGTTGAAACGAAAGTCCTAGATCTAAGATTATAAGTGCTAGTATGGGTTGCTGTACAATAAGTGGTCTGTCAACCACAGCAAGATGTGTTCCCAATAGAAGAATCTGTCTGGGTAAGTTCATTGTCATCTTCCTCATCAGTCTCATCAATAGTCATTTGGCTAGCTTCATGTGGTCTAAATGTTCATTTATATACTCTCCTATTAACAAATTCTTAAGTCTGTACTTGTTACCTTGATAAGCTCGATTACCTTATATGTGCCCAAAAATTTCTTAGTTAACTTGTACATAGGGCCAGACCTGTGTTGGTTAAGTACCATTACTACAGATCCAATAGTTATCTTACCGGATTTAGCTCATGCATTCCGTGCTAGAGTGATCTCTGCTGTAGCCTTTGACAAGTGTTCTCGTATTTCTTGAATACTAATTGCATTTGTCTACGCTTTACTTGACACCCCTGGGCCTCACCCCTGGGCTCACGCCAGGCTCATACGTCCTGCAGGGCCTCACGCCAGGCTCATACGTCCTGCAGGGCCTCACCCCAGGCCCTCACCCCTGGCCTTCGCCCCTGGGCCTCACCACTGGCCCTCACCCCTTGGCCTCACCCCTGTGCCTCACCCCTGGCCCTAACCCCTGGCCTTCACCCCAGGCTCTCACCCCTGGGCCTCACCCCTGGGCCTCACCCCTGGCCCTCACTCCTGGCCCTAATCCTTGGCCCTCACCCCTGGGACTCACCCCTGGGTCTCACCCCTGGGCCTCTCCCTTGGCTCTCGATCACCCCTGGCCCTCACCCTTGGGCGTCACCTCAGGCCCTCACCCCTGGGCCTCACCCCTGGGCCTCACTCCTGGGCCTCACCCCAGGCCCTCACCCCTGGGTTTTACCCCTAGGCGTCACCCCTGGCCCTCACCCCTGGACCTCACCCCTGTGCCTCACCCCTGGCCCTCATCCCTGGCCCTCACCCCTGGGCCTCACCCCTGGCCCTCACCCCTGGGCCTCACACCTGGCCCTCACCCCTGGGCCTCACACCTGGCCCTCACCCCTGGGCCTCACACCTGGCCCTCACCCGTGGCCCTCATCCCTGGGCCTCATCCCTGGCCCTCATCCCTGGGCCTCACCCCTGGCCCTCATCCCTGGGCCTCACCCCTGGCCCTAATCCCTGGGCCTCACCCCTGGCCCTCACCCTGGCCCTCATCCCTAGGCCTCACCCCTGGCCCTCATCCCTGGGCCTTACCCCTGGGCCTCATCCCTGGCTCTCACCCCTGGGCCTCACCCCTGGGTCTCCCCAGCAGTCCTCCGGGAGCTGCAAATGAAGCCATGCAGTGGAAGGCCGGGCGACCAGCGTGAGTTATGACTGGAGTTTCCCAGCGTGGGTGTGTAGGGAGTCACAGCTGAGGAGCGTGGGTGTGTAGGTGTCACAGCTGAGGAGCGTGGGTGTGTAGGTGTCACAGCTGAGGAGCGTGGGTGTGTAGGGAGTCACAGCTGAGGAGCGTGGGTGTGTAGGGAGTCACAGCTGAGGAGCGTGGGTGTGTAGGTGTCACAGCTGAGGAGCGTGGGTGTGTAGGTGTCACAGCTGAGGAGCGTGGGTGTGTAGGGAGTCACAGCTGAGGAGCGTGGGTGTGTAGGAGTCACAGCTGAGGAGCGTGGGTGTGTAGGAGTCACAGCTGAGGAGCGTGGGTGTGTAGGGGTCACAGCTGAGGAGCGTGGGTGTGTAGGGAGTCACAGCTGAGGAGCGTGGGTGTGTAGGAGTCACAGCTGAGGAGCGTGGGTGTGTAGGGGTCACAGCTGAGGAGCGTGGGTGTGTAGGGGTCACAGCTGAGGAGCGTGGGTGTGTAGGAGTCACAGCTGAGGAGCGTGGGTGTGTAGGGGTCACAGCTGAGGAGCGTGGGTGTGTAGGGAGTCACAGCTGAGGAGCGTGGGTGTGTAGGGAGACACAGCTGAGGAGCGTGGGTGTGTAGGGAGTCACAGCTGAGGAGCGTGGGTGTGTAGGGAGTCACAGCTGAGGAGCGTGGGTGTGTAGGGAGACACAGCTGAGGAGCGTGGGTGTGTAGGGAGTCACAGCTGAGGAGCGTGGGTGTGTAGGAGTCACAGCTGAGGAGCGTGGGTGTGTAGGAGTCACAGCTGAGGAGCGTGGGTGTGTAGGAGTCACAGCTGAGGAGCGTGGGTGTGTAGGTGTCACAGCTGAGGAGCGTGGGTGTGTAGGAGTCACAGCTGAGGAGCGTGGGTGTGTAGGGGTCACAGCTGAGGAGCGTGGGTGTGTAGGGGTCACAGCTGAGGAGCGTGGGTGTGTAGGAGTCACAGCTGAGGAGCGTGGGTGTGTAGGGGTCACAGCTGAGGAGCGTGGGTGTGTAGGAGTCACAGCTGAGGAGCGTGGGTGTGTAGGAGTTACAGCTGAGGAGCGTGGGTGTGTAGGAGTCACAGCTGAGGAGCGTGGGTGTGTAGGGGTCACAGCTGAGGAGCGTGGGTGTGTAGGGAGTCACAGCTGAGGAGCGTGGGTGTGTAGGTGTCGCAGCTGAGGAGCGTGGGTGCGTAGGGGTCACAGCTGAGGAGCGTGGGTGTGTAGGGGTCGTGCATGAGGAGCGTGGGCGTGCAGGAGTCGTGGATGAGGAGCGTGGGCGTGCAAGAGTCGTGGATGAGGAGCGTGGGCGTGCAGGAGTCGTGGATGAGGAGCGTTGGCGTGCAGGAGTCGTGGATGAGGAGCGTGGGCGTGCAGGATTCGTGGATGAGGAGCGTGGGCATGCAGGAGTTGTGGATGAGGAGCGTGGGCGTGCAAGAGTCGTGGATGAGGAGCGTGGGCGTGCAGGAGTCATGGATATGGAGCGTGGGCGTGCAAGAGTCGTGGATGAGGAGCGTGGGCGTGCAGGAGTCGTGGATGAGGAGCGTGGGCGTGCAGGAGTTGTGGATGATGAGCGTGGGCGTGTAGGAGTCGTGGATGAGGAGCGTGGGCGTGCAGGAGTCGTGGATGAGGAGCGTGGGCGTGCAGGAGTCGTGGATGAGGAGCGTGGGCGTGCAGGAGTTGTGGATGAGGAGCGTGGGCGTGCAGGAGTCGTGGATGAGGAGCGTGGGCGTGCAGGAGTCGTGGATGAGGAGCGTGGGCGTGCAGGAGTTGTGGATGATGAGCGTGGGCGTGCAGGAGTCGTGGATGAGGAGCGTGGGCGTGCAGGAGTCGTGGATGAGGAGCGTAAGCGTGCAGGAGTCGTGGATGAGGAGCGTGGGCGTGCAGGAGTCGTGGATGAGGAGCGTGGGCGTGCAGGAGTTGTGGATGAGGAGCGTGGGCGTGCAGGAGTCGTGGATGAGGAGCGTGGGCGTGCAGGAGTCGTGAATGAGGAGCGTGGGCGTGCAGGAGAAGGCAATCCTATATCTTGCAGAGCATAAGTGTATTTTTGTGATGCTGAGCATGTGTGGGACGGCTGGCTCCAATACTGTTGATCTTTACGTCCATCCCACTCTCTTCTCTTCCTTCCTTCCCATCTCTCCCTCCGGCATCTGCCTCTCTCATTCTCTCCCCTTCTCTTACCTTTTCTTTATCTTCCTTTCTCTCCACATAAATATCTCCTTTCCCCTGTTATCTGATCCCTCTCATGTATTCTCCTCCTCCTTCTCTACCCATGTTTATCTTCACTTGCATCACCTTCTCCGTCTCTCCTCTCTCTCTCTCTCTCTCTCTCTCTCTCTCTCTCCTTTTCCCTTCATATCCTCTTCCTTCGACCTCCGTTCTTCTCCCTCTCCCACCTCCTTCCCCTTCCATGGGACACAACCCCCGTTATTTAAGGTGGAAACAGTATAGGAAAAGTTAAGTGTGCAGAGCTGATGGTGACGTCTGGGAGGGCCCCAGACTGGCCAAGCTGGCCAATCACACGCGCCATTCAGATGCAGGAACGGGGGAGTTGGAAATGACTGGTCGTCAACAGCTATTGGTGTCAATTGCCTGGCCAGCCACATGGTGCCATGGTACTGCCAAGCCAAGACCACTTGTATAGACACAATGAAATGTATTCAGGTTATAGGTGTGAGGGAAGTGATTATACAAGTGAGAGAAGTGATTATACAAGTGAGGGAGTGATTATACAAGTGAGGGAAGTGATTATACAAGTGAGGGAAGTGATTATACAAGTGAGGGAAGTGATTATACAAGTGAGGGAAGTGAGGGAAGTGATTATACAAATGAGGGAAGTGAGGGAAGTGATTATACAAGTGAGGGAAGTGATTATACAATGAGGGAAGTGAGGGAAGTAATTATACAAGTGAAGGAAGTGAGGGAAGTGATTATACAAGTGAGGGAAGTGAGGGAAGTGATTATACAAGTGAGGGAAGTGAGGGAAGTGATTATACAAGTGAGGGAAGTGAGGGAAGTGAGGGAAGTGATTATACAAGTGAGGGAAGTGAGGGAAGTAATTATACAAGTGAAGGAAGTGAGGAAGTGAGGGAGTGATTATACAAGTGAGGGAAGTGAGGGAAGTGATTATACAAGTGAGGGAAGTGAGGGAAGTGATTATACAAGTGAGGGAAGTGAGGGAAGTGATTATACAAGTGAGGGAGTGAGGGAAGTGATTATACAAGTGAGGGAAGTGAGGGAAGTGATTATACAAGTGAGGGAAGTGAGGGAAGTGATTATACAAGTGAGGGAAGTGATTATACAAGTGAGAGAAGTGAGGGAAGTGAGAGAAGTAATTATACAAGTGAGGGAAGTGAGGGAAGTGATTATACAAGTGAGGGAAGTGAAGGAAGTGATTATACAAGTGAGGAAGTGAGGGAAGTGATTATACAAGTGAGGGAAGTGAGGGAAGTGATTATACAAGTGAGGGAAGTGAGGGAAGTGATTTATACAAGTGAGGGAAGTGATTATACAAGTGAGGGAAGTGATTATACAAGTGAGGGAAGTGAGGGAAGTGATTATACAAGTGAGGGAAGTGAGGGAAGTGATTATACAAGTGAGGGAAGTGATTATACAAGTGAGGGAAGTGAGGGAAGTGATTATACAAGTGAGGGAAGTGAGGGAAGTGATTATACAAGTGAGGGAAGTGAGGGAAGTGATTATACAAGTGAGGGAAGTGATTATACAAGTGAGGGAAGTGATTATACAAGTGAGGGAAGTGAGGGAAGTGATTATACAAGTGAGGGAAGTAATTATACAAGTGAGGGAAGTGAGGGAAGTGATTATACAAGTGAGGGAAGTGAGGGAAGTGATTATACAAGTGAGGGAAGTGAGGGAAGAGCTTATGGAAGTGAGGGAAGTGAGGGAAGGAATTATACATGTGAGGGAAGTGAGGGAAGGAATTATACAAGTGAAGGAAGTGAGGGAAGTGAGGGAAGGAATTATACAAGTGAGGGAAGTGAGGGAAGTAATTATACAAGTGAGGGAAGTGAGGGAAGAGCTTATGGAAGTGAGGGAAGTGAGGGAAGGAATTATACATGTGAGGGAAGTGAGGGAAGTGAGGGAAGGAATTATAAAAGTGAGGGAAGTGAGGGAAGTAATTATACAAGTGAGGGAAGTGAGGAAGTGAGGGAAGTAATTATACAAGTGAGGGAAGTGAGGGAAGTGATTATACAAGTGAGGGAAGTGATTATACAAGTGAAGGAAGTGAGGGAAGTGATTATACAAGTGAGGGAAGTGAGGGAAGTGATTATACAAGTGAGGGAAGTAATTATACAAGTGAGGGAAGTGAGGAAGTGAGGGAAGGTGAGGGAAGGTGAGGGGAGGCAGAGGTTGTAGCATTACTTCTTCATGTGAAGCTGCTAGTGTTAGGGGTATGGGATATTTTGGGGGGGATTGTTTCAGACACGATAACCATGCTGAGCATGTTGGTATGATACCATGCTGAGAATGTTGGTATGATAACCATGCTGAGAATGTTGGTATGATAACCATGCTGAGAATGTTGGTATGATAACCATGCTGAGAATGTTGGTATGATAACCATGCTGAGAATGTTGGTATGATAACCATGCTGAGATGTTGGTATGATAACCATGCTGAGAATGGTGGTATGATAACCATGCTGAGATGTTGGTATGATAACCATGCTGAGAATGTTGGTATGATAACCATGCTGAGAATGTGGTATGATAACCATGCTGAGAATGGTGGTATGATAACCATGCTGAGAATGTGGTATGATAACCATGCTGAGAATGTTGGTATGATAACCATGCTGAGCATGTTGGTATGATAACCATGCTGAGCATGTTGGTATGATAACCATGCTGAGCATGTTGGTATGATAACCATGCTGAGATGTTGGTATGATAACCATGCTGAGCATGTTGGTATGATAACCATGCTGAGCATGTTGGTATGATAACCATGCTGAGCATGTTGGTATGATAACCATGCTGAGAATGTTGGTATGATAACCATGCTGAGAATGTTGGTATGATAACCATGCTGAGAATGTTGGTATGATAACCATGCTGAGAATGTTGGTATGATAACCATGCTGAGAATGTTGGTATGATAACCATGCTGAGCATGTTGGTATGATAACCATGCTGAGCATGTTGGTATGATAACCATGCTGAGCATGTTGGTATGATAACCATGCTGAGAATGTTGGTATGATAACCATGCTGAGAATGTTGGTATGATAACCATGCTGAGAATGTTGGTATGATAACCATGCTGAGAATGTTGGTATGATAACCATGCTGAGAATGTTGGTATGATAACCATGCTGAGAATGTTGGTATGATAACCATGCTGAGCATGTTGGTATGATAACCATGCTGAGAATGTTGGTATGATAACCATGCTGAGAATGTTGGTATGATAACCATGCTGAGAATGTTGGTATGATAACCATGCTGAGAATGTTGGTATGATAACCATGCTGAGAATGTTGGTATGATAACCATGCTGAGAATGTTGGTATGATAACCATGCTGAGAATGTTGGTATGATAACCATGCTGAGAATGTTGGTATGATAACCATGCTGAGCATGTTGGTATGATAACCATGCTGAGCATGTTGGTATGATAACCATGCTGAGCATGTTGGTATGATAACCATGCTGAGCATGTTGGTATGATAACCATGCTGAGCATGTTGGTATGATAACCATGCTGAGATGTTGGTATGATAACCATGCTGAGCATGTTGGTATGATAACCATGCTGAGCATGTTGGTATGATAACCATGCTGAGAATGTTGGTATGATAACCATGCTGAGAATGTTGGTATGATAACCATGCTGAGCAATGTTGGTATGATAACCATGCTGAGATGTTTGTATGATAACCATGCTGAGAATGTTGGTATGATAACCATGCTGAGAATGTAACCTGAAGGAGAGAGAGAGATGGCAGGGTGGTGAAGGAGAGAGAGATGGCAGTGTGGTGAAGGAGAGAGATGGCCGTGTGGTGAAGGAGAGAGAGATGGCAGTGTGGTGAAGGAGAGAGAGAGATGGCAGTGTGGTGAAGGAGAGAGATGGCAGTGTGGTGAAGGAGAGAGATGGCAGGGTGGTGAAGGAGAGAGATGGCAGTGTGGTGAAGGAGAGAGATGGCAGGGTGGTGAAGGAGAGAGATGGCAGGGTAGTGAAGGAGAGAGATGGCAGGGTGGTGAAGGAGAGAGATGGCAGGGTGGTGAAGGAGAGAGATGGCAGGGTGGTGAAGGAGAGAGATGGCAGTGTGTGAAGGAGAGAGAGATGGCAGTGTGGTGAAGGAGAGAGAGATGGCAGTGTGGTGAAGGAGAGAGAGATGGCAGTGTGGTGAAGGAGAGAGATGGCAGTGTGGTGAAGGAGAGAGAGATGGCAGTGTGGTGAAGGAGAGAGAGAGATGGCAGTGTGGTGATGAAGAGAGATGGCAGTGTGGTGAAGGAGAGAGATGGCAGGGTGGTGAAGGAGAGAGAGATGGCAGTGTGGTGAAGGGAGAGAGAGATGGCAGTGTGGTGAAGGAGAGAGATGGCAGGGTGGTGAAGGAGAGAGATGGCAGTGTGGTGAAGGAGAGAGAGATGGCAGTGTGGTGAAGGAGAGAGATGGCAGGGTGGTGAAGGAGAGAGATGGCAGTGTGGTGAAGGAGAGAGAGATGGCAGGGTGGTGAAGGAGAGAGATGGCAGGGTAGTGAAGGAGAGAGAGATGGCAGTGTGGTGAAGGAGAGAGATGGCAGGGTAGTGAAGGAGAGAGAGATGGCAGTGTGGTGAAGGAGAGAGATGGCAGGGTAGTGAAGGAGAGAGAGATGGCAGGGTGGTGAAGGAGAGAGATGGCAGGGTAGTGAAGGAGAGAGAGATGGCAGGGTAGTGAAGGAGAGAGATGGCAGGGTAGTGAAGGAGAGAGAGATGGCAGGGTGGTGAAGGAGAGAGAGATGGCAGGGTGGTGAAGGAGAGAGAGATGGCAGGTGGTGGAAGGAGAGAGAGATGGCAGGGTGGTGAAGGAGAGAGAGATGGCAGGGTGGTGAAGGAGAGAGAGATGGCAGTGTGGTGAAGGAGAGAGATGGCAGGGTGGTGAAGGAGAGAGATGGCAGGGTGGTGAAGGAGAGAGAGAGATGGCAGTGTGGTGAAGGAGAGAGAGATGGCAGTGTGGTGAAGGAGAGAGAGAGATGGCAGTGTGGTGAAGGAGAGAGAGATGGCAGGGTGGTGAAGGAGAGAGAGATGGCAGTGTGGTGAAGGAGAGAGATGGCAGGGTGGTGAAGGAGAGAGATGGCAGGGTGGTGAAGGAGAGAGAGATGGCAGGGTGGTGAAGGAGAGAGAGATGGCAGTGTGGTGAAGGAGAGAGAGATGGCAGTGTGGTGAAGGAGAGAGAGATGGCAGTGTGGTGAAGGAGAGAGAGATGGCAGTGTGGTGAAGGAGAGAGAGATGGCAGGGTGGTGAAGGAGAGAGAGATGGCAGGGTGGTGAAGGAGAGAGAGAGATGGCAGTGTGGTGAAGGAGAGAGATGGCAGGGTAGTGAAGGAGAGAGAGATGGCAGGGTGGTGAAGGAGAGAGAGATGGCAGTGTGGTGAAGGAGAGAGAGATGGCAGTGTGGTGAAGGAGAGAGAGATGGCAGGGTGGTGAAGGAGAGAGAGATGGCAGGGTGGTGAAGGAGAGAGAGAGATGGCAGTGTGGTGAAGGAGAGAGATGGCAGGGTAGTGAAGGAGAGAGAGATGGCAGGGTGGTGAAGGAGAGAGATGGCAGGGTAGTGAAGGAGAGAGAGATGGCAGGGTAGTGAAGGAGAGAGATGGCAGGGTAGTGAAGGAGAGAGAGATGGCAGGGTGGTGAAGGAGAGAGAGATGGCAGGGTGGTGAAGGAGAGAGAGATGGCAGTGTGGTGAAGGAGAGAGATGGCAGGGTAGTGAAGGAGAGTGAGATGGCAGGGTGGTGAAGGACGAGAGATGGCAGGTGGTGAAGGTAGAGATGAGATGGCAGGGTGGTGAAGGAGAGAGAGATGGCAGGGGTGGTGAAGGAGAGAGAGAGTGCGCAGGGTGGGTGAAGGAGGGAGAGAGATGGCAGGGTGGTTCGAAGGAGAGAGAGAGATGGCAGGGTGGTGAAGGAGAGAGAGAGATGGCAGGGAGTGAGGGAGAGAGATGGCATGGTGGTGAAGGAGAAAGATGGCAGGGTGGTGAAGGAGAGAGAGATGGCAGGTGTGTGAGTGAGAGGAGAGAGATGAGTGGCCAGGGTGGTGAAGGAGAGAGAGATGGCCAGGGTGGTGAGAGAGAGAGAGATGGCAGGGTGGTGAAGGGAGAGGAGATGGAGGGTGGTTGAAGAGAGAGAGAGATGGCAGGGTGGTGAAGGAGAGAGATGGCAGGGTGGTGAAGGAGAGAGATGGCAGGGTGAAGGAGAGAGATGGCAGGGTGGTGAAGGAGAGAGATGGCAGGGTGTGAAGGAGAGAGAGATGGCAGGGTGGTGAAGGAGAGAGAGATGGCAGGTGGTGAGTGAAGAGACGAGGAGGGTGAAGGGATGGGCAGTGTGGTGAAGAGAGAGAGAGATGGCAGGGGTGGTGAAGGGAGAGAGATGGCAGGGTGGTGAAGGAGAGAGATGCAGGTGTGTGAAGAGAGAGAGATGGCAGTGTGGTGAAGGAGAGAGAGATGGCAGGGTGGTGAAGGAGAGAGAGATGGCAGTGGTGGTGCAGGAGAGAGATGGCAGGGTGGTGAAGGAGAGAGAGAGATGGCAGGGTGGTGAAGGAGGAGAGATGCAGGGTGGGTGAAGGAGAGAGAGATGGCAGGGTGGTGAAGAGG
>WNGS01168294.1:0-17639 GCA_020271785.1 Procambarus virginalis | reverse complement strand
CTACCCTGCCATCTCTCTCCTTCACCACCCTGCCATCTCTCTCCTTCACCACCCTGCCATCTCTCTCCTTCACCACCCTGCCATCTCTCTCCTTCACCACCCTGCCATCTCTCTCTCTCCTTCACCACACTGCCATCTCTCTCTCCTTCACCACACTGCCATCTCTCTCCTTCACCACACTGCCATCTCTCTCTCCTTCACCACCCTGCCATCTCTCTCTCCTTCACCACCCTGCCATCTCTCTCTCCTTCACCACCCTGCCATCTCTCTCCTTCACCACCCTGCCATCTCTCTCTCCTTCACCACCCTGCCATCTCTCTCTCTCCTTCACCACCCTGCCATCTCTCTCTCCTTCACTACCTACCCTGCCATCTCTCTCTCCTTCACTACCCTGCCATCTCTCTCCTTCACTACCCTGCCATCTCTCTCTCCTTCACCACCCTGGCCATCTTCTCTCTTCCTTCACCACCCTGCCATCTCTCTCTCCTTCACCACCCTGCCATCTCTCTCCCTCACTTGGCCCTCACCCTTGGCCTCACCCCTGGACCACACACCTGGCCCCCACCCCTGGGCCTCACCCCTGGCCCTCATCCCTGGGCCTCACCCCTGGACCACACACCTGGCCCCCCCACCCCTGGCCCTCACACCTGGCCCCCACCCCTGGCCTCACCCCTGGCCCTCACCCCTGGGCCTCACCCCTGGACCACACACCTGGCCCCCACCCCTGGGCCTCACACCTGGCCCCCACCCCTGGGCCTCACCCCTGGCCCTCATCCCTGGGCCTCACCCCTGGCCCTCACCCCTGGGCCTCACACCTGGCCCCCCCCCTGGCCTCACCCCTGCCCTCATCCCTGGGCCTCACCCCTGGCCCTCACCCCTGGGCCTCACACCTGGCCCCCACCCCTGGGCCTCACCCCTGGCCCTCATCCCTGGGCCTCACCCCTGGCCCTCACCCCAGGCCCATATCCCTGGGCCTCACCCGAGGACCTCACCCCAGGCTCTCACCCCTGGCCCTCATCCCTGAGCCTCACCCCTGGCCCTCATCCCTGGGCCTTACCCCTGGCCCTCATCCCTGGGCCTCACCCCTGGCCCTCACCCCTGGCCCATATCCCTGGGCCTCACCCGAGGACCTCACCCCAGGCTCTCACCCCTGGCCCTTACTCCTGACCCTCACACCTGGCCCTCACCTTGGCCCTCACCATAGGGCCTCACCCCTGGACCTCACCCATGGGCCTCACCCCTGCCTTCACCCCTGGCCCTCACCCCTGGGCCTCACCCTTGGATCTCACCACTTGGCCTCACCCCTGGATCTCACCCCTTGGCCTCACCCCTGGCCTCACCCCTGGGCCTCACCCTTGGATCTCACCACTTGGCCTCACCCCTGATCTCACCCCTTGGCCTCACCACTTGGCCTCACCCCTGGATCTCACCCCTTGGCCTCACCCCTGGGCCTCACCCCTGGGCCTCACCCCTGGGCCTCACTTCTGGGCCTCACCCCTGGCCCTCACCTCTGGTCCTCACCTCTGGGCCTCACCCCTTGGCCTGACTTCATGGACCTCACCCCTGGCCCTCACCCTGGCCATCACCCATGGCCCTCACCCCTGGCCCTCACCCCTGGCCCTCGCTCGTGGGCGTCACCTCTGGCCCTCACCCCTTGGCCTCACCCTGGACCACACCCCTGGCCCTCACCCCTGGGCCTCACACCTGCCCCCACCCCTGAGCCTCACCCCTGGCCCTCATCCCTGGGCCTCACCCCTGGCCCTCATCCCTGGGCCTCACCCCTGGTCCTCACCCCAGGCCCATATCCCTGGGCCTCACCCGTGGACCTCACCCCAGGCTCTCACCCCTGGCCCTTACTCCTGGCCCTCACACCTGGCCCTCAACCTTGGCCCTCACCCCAGGGCCTCACCCCTGGACCTCACCCATGGGCCTCACCCCCTGGCCTTCACCCCTGGCCCTCACCCCTGGGCCTCACCCTTGGATCTCACCACTTGGCCTCACCCCTGGATCTCACCCTTGGCCTCACCCCTGGGCCTCACCCCTGGGCCTCACCCCTGGGCCTCACTTCTGGGCCTCACCCCTGGGCTTCATCACAGGCTCTCACCCCTGGCCCTCACCCCAGGTCCTCACCCCAGGCTCCCACCCCTGGCCCTCACCCCTGGCCCTCACCCCTGGACCTCACTCCTGGCCCTCAACCCTGGCACTCACCCCTGGATCTCACCTCTGGACCTCACCCCTTGCACTCACCCCTGGACCTCACCTCTGGACCTCACCTCTGGCACTCACCCCTAGACCCTCACCCCTGGCCTCACCCCTGGACCTTACCCCTGACCTCACCCCTGGGCCTCACCCCGGGCCCTCATCCCTGGGCCTCACCTCTGGACCTCACCCCTGGACCTCACCCCTGGCCTTCACCTCTGGACTCACCTTTGGACCTCACCCCTGGACCTCACCCCTGGCCTCACACGTGGACCTCACGCCAGGCCCTCACCCCCTGCAGGACCTCATCCCTGGCCTCACCTCTGGCCCTCACCCCTTGGCTCACCCCTGGGCCTCACCCCCTAACCCTCACCTCTGGCCTCACCCCTGGGCCTCACCCCTGGGCCTCACTCCTGGACCTCACCCTAGGCCTCACCCCTGGGCCTCACCCCAGGGCCTCACTCCTGGGCCTCACCCCTGGGCGTCACCCCTTGGCCTCACCCCCTGACCCACACCCCTGGCCCTCTCCCCTGTGACCTCACCCCAGCCCTCACCCCTGGGCCTCACCCCAGGCCCTCACCCTTGGCTCTCACCCTGGCCTTCACCCTGGGACTCACCCCAGGTTTTCACCCCTGAGCTTCACCCCTGGACTTCACCCCATGCCATCACCCCTGGGGATCAGCCCTGTGCCTCACCCCTGGCCCTCACCCCTGGACCTCACCCCTGGGCCTCACCCCTGGCCCTCATCCCTGTGCCTCACCCCTGGCCCTCACCCCTGGACCTCACCCCTGGGCCTCACCCCTGGCCCTCACCCTGGGCCTCACCCCTGGCCCTCTCCCCTGGACCTCACCCCTGGCCCTCACCCCTTGCCCTCACCCTTGGGCCTCACCCATGGCCCTCACCCCTGGCCTTCACCCCTGGCCTCACCAATGGACCTCACCCCTTGCACTCACCCCTGGACCTCACCTCTGGACCTCACCCCTGGCCCCACCCCTGGCCCTCGCACCTCTAGACCCTCACCCCTGGGCCTCACCCCTGCCCTCACCCTTGGCCTCACCTCTGGACCTCACCCTGCACCTCACCCCTGGCCTGACCCCTGGCCCTCCCCCTGGACCTCACCCCTGGGCCTCACCCCTAGCCCTCACCCTTGGGCCTCACCCCTGGCCCTCACCCCTGGGCCTCACCTCTGGACCTCACCCCTGACCTCACCACTGGCCTTCACCCCTGGGCCTCACCCCTAGCCCTCACCCTTGGGCCTCACCCCTGGCCCTCACCTGGGCCTCACCTTTGGACCTCACCCCCGGACCTCACCCCTGGGCCTCACCCCTGGCCCTCACCCCTGGCCTCACCCTAGCCCTCACCCTTGGGCCTCACCCCTGGCCCTCACCCCTGGGCCTCACCTTTGGACCTCACCCCCGGACCTCACCCCTGGGCCTCACCCATGGACCTCACCCCTGGGCCTCACCCCTGGGCCTCACCCTGGACCTCACCCCAGGGCCTCACCCCTGACCCTCACCTCTGGCACTCACCCTGACCCTCTGCAGGACCTCACTCCAGCCCCTGACCTTTGGACCTCACCCCAGGCCCTCACCCCTGCCCTCACCCCTGGCCTCACCCTTGGGCCTCACCCCTGGGCCTCACTCCTGGACCTCACCCCAGGGCCTCACCCCTGAACTTCACCTCTGGCCCTCACCCCTGACCCTCACCTCTGGCCCACACCCCTGGGCCTCACCCCTGACCCTCACCTCTGGCCCTCACCCCTGACCCTCACCTCTGGCCCTCACCCCTGGNACTTACCCTACAGTCTACGGTCTCGTTCACACTATCAGAAAGTAACTGCTCTTAACTAGTGAGCTCCCTACGCTCGCTCCCTTATCCTTAGCCAGTGAACTCCCAACCTCAGCTCTCGGTAGCTTATCCTCATTAACCTCTACAAAAACCGCAGCGACTCAGTAATCATGACTCAAGCCCTGAATACTGCGGGTTCTAACTCGAACACCGTTACAGTTCTTACACAGTCTGTTGACATTCGCCCGTTTAGTGGAAAGGATCCAACCCTCTGGAGACATGGTTTGCTAGTGTAGAGGCTAGAGCGAAGAGCAGGGTACTGCTGTCACAGACGCAGACTATATCATATGGACGACGTCCACACTTGACTATAAATCTGGAGATGCGTATCTCGTAGCAGGAACACCTGACTTAAAGAAAATTGTAAACTGGGATGAATTTA
The DNA here is from genome assembly GCA_020271785.1 of Procambarus virginalis. NCBI lineage: Eukaryota > Metazoa > Arthropoda > Malacostraca > Decapoda > Cambaridae > Procambarus > Procambarus virginalis. The sequence continues at coordinate 13,210 of WNGS01168294.1, read as the reverse complement.
AGAAATTCTTTCGTAGGAGATATATATCAGTAGTTGATCGTGATCCCTTTGGCATTGCTCGCCAATTAGCTACTGCAGTAATGCGTCCTGATGAAACACGCATGCTTTTGCCACGCGTCTAGCTACGCTACAGGACTCACTGGAGAAAGCCTTGATGGGTTCTAGATGGGATGCTAGTGGAAGCCTCACTATACAGAATGTGGGTAAACTATGGCGTTCGGGTGCCATGCAGAGTCATGCCCCCGAGGCCATACTGAAAGACATCGAGGATAGGAATTTTGGTCCTACCCACACACTTTGGGACTTAATGGACGTCATGGTAAAGTCCACAGACAGGCTAAAGTCCCGGGATTCTGCCCAGCTTTTCTGCCGTTTTTCGTGCAAACAGTTCCCATAACCACTGTGAACGTTGTCACGCGTTCTACTCCCTAGACTGTTCAGACTCGTGCTAGGTCTCCTCCGCCTTTGTATGGCCCCAGGTCATACTCCAGGACAGGTTCCCCTCAATACCTCAGCGACCTCGGACCCAGAATGTTTTACTGTGGCAAACCAGGACACCGTAAAGCAAGTGTACATCAACTAACACTCGTTACCAACAGCATGCTAGACATAACTACACAGGCCGATCACGTGATCACACCCGTTCTTATTGCACATATCACCGCCGACCTGGACATGACACTGCTGACTGTAGAGCCTGCCGCGGTACTAACCAGGCTAACCGTTCTAGTCCTACTCCTCCTTCCCGTACGAACCGCAGGCTGCAACAACTCCAGCGCCGACCGAGCCCTACACGTAGCCCTGCAACCCGGCCGACTGCCCATGTTAGGTTCGCAACCACTGACAGTCATGACACAGGTGGACACCGTGACTCGCACGTGACAAACGAACAAAACAAACAGGTGAACAACGACTGACACACCTCATTACTCACATAATTCCACTGGAACCAGGTACTCGCCCAATTTTTGTACCCGCATACAGATTGCCTCATTCTCAACGAGCCGTTGCAGACCGACTCATTGACGAGATGTTACACGATGGCGTTATTGAAGAAAGTACTTCACCGTGGAATGCTCCGTTAATCTTGGTACCCAAGAAGGATGGCTCTTGGCGTCCCGTCGTTGATTTCAGGAAACTTAATCAAGTTACGATTCCCGATCGATTTCCACTTCCTGTGCTTACTGACTTATTGCAGAACATAGGTCAGAATAAGGTTTTTTCCACACTTGATTTATTGCAAGGATTTTGGCAGATACCGCTCGACCCAGAAAGTCGAGAACTGACGGCGTTTTCCGTCCCTAATGGTCATTACCAGTACACTCGCATGCCTTTTGGCTTACGCAGCAGCCCTATTACCTTCTCAAGGCTTATGACAGACCTGTTCCGACGAATGATAGGAAATACCCTCATGGTCTACCTCGATGACCTCATTATCATGTCCAAGGATGTACCGTCACATCTCCAAAGTTTGGACCGAGTCCTTCAGAAACTAGCTGAAGCCAATCTGAAAATCAAACTTAGCAAATGCGCCTTCATGAGAGAAAAAATACAGTTTCTCGGCCATAACGTCACCTCACAAGGCATCACCACTCTAGATTCAAAGATAGAAGCTGTCAAGAACTTTCCAGTCCCTCATAATGCTGAAGCTGTACAAAAGTTCGTAGGCCTAGCTGGATTCTACCGCCATTTCATTGCCGGTTATTCAGTGATTGCATCTCCTCTCACTCACCTCCTTAAGAAGGACGTTCCGTTCGTTTGGACAACTGATCAAGAGAAAGCATTTCAAACGCTCAAAGAAGCCCTGATATCTTCTCCCGTTCTCAAGTTCCCAGACTTCACCAAACCGTTCATTTTAGTTACTGACGCCAGTAACATTGGGTTAGGTGCCGTACTCGCTCAAACTAGCGACAGAAAGGAACATGCCATTGCATATGCGAGCCGAGTCCTCTCCAAAGCTGAAAAGAATTATTCGACAACCGAGCGTGAAGCGTTGGCTGTCGTGTGGGCACTCAAACATTTCAGAGATATCATCTATAACTACCCTGTCCATGTCCTGACGGACCACCAAGCTATCATTCCCTTGTTCAGAGACAAGAACCCCATAGGCAAGTTTGCCCGTTGGTCGCTCACCATACAAGAGTTCCTACCCACGTTTGGATACTTACCTGGCAAACACAATGTAGTTGCCGATGCTCTCTCTCGTTACGTCGCTCCTGTTCACGTTGAATACCCTTCATTAGACTTGCGAGATGTAGAACTCGCACAACGTCAAGACCCAATGTGGGCACCGATCATAAGCTTTCTCGTGGACCCGCACACGACTCTTACGGTCAAGCCACCCGTACCACTCAAGGAACTAGTACTCTTAGATCATGTGCTCCATCGCAAAGTTATGCTTGGATCTCCTGCCAGACTGGTACATCAACTTGTTATTCCTGCGTCGATAGTTCCTACCGTGTTAAAACTTGTTCACGACGCCCCACACAGTGCGCATCCTGGCAAGGACCGCACCATCAAGCAAGCTCGTCTTACGTACTACTGGCCCAAAATGGCCAAACAGATTGAACGTCACGTGGATCAATGTCTAACCTGCCTAGCTCACAGAGGCCATGTTGCTGGCCCGAACCCGATTCAGTCTTACCCTACGACTAATGCACCTTGGGATCGTGTTTCTATGGATTTGTTAACAAATTTTGCTGAAACTTCCAGAGGAAATAAACATCTCCTAGTTATGGTAGATAACTTCTCTAGATACTGTGAACTGGTTCCAATTCCAAACAAGACTGCAGAAACTATAGCTAGTGCCTTTCATGATCATATAATTTGCAGGTATGGTCCACCCAGAGTTATACTCTCTGACAACGGCCCGGAATTCAACAATTCTGTCCTGGAACAACTGGCTACATTGTACAACATCAAAAAGTGTAATATAATGCCTTATCAGCCGGCTAGCAATGGCCTTGCTGAAAGAACTAACAAGAAGGTCCTTGACGCACTCAGAGTGACAGTCAATCAGGACAGTCACAAATGGGATGAACTTATGCCAATCGTCCAATGTTCGATAAACTCCTCTGTCAACTCCTCCATAGGAGACACACCTCACTTTGTGCTATTTGGGACAGACATGAGATTTCCTAATGCCATCATCTCCTCGCCGCCCGCGCCACTCTACAACTATGACGACTATGTTAAGGTCAAACGGAGAGACACTCAACTGGTGTTCCAGAGGGTCAAGGAACATCTCTCTAAAGCTACTGACGATTTCACGCGGTTACAAAACGCTCATGCTAAACCTACGAGGATAGGACCTGGATCTTTAGTAATGATCCTCAACCAGCGACGAGATGGTCCCATGTACAAACTGACTGAGAAGTTTCTTGGTCCTTACAGAGTTCTTGAGCATATCACAGGTAATAAGTACAAGCTGGAAAACCTAGCCACTGGAGAACAAGTACATGAGCATCTCAACCACATGAAATTAGCCCGTCTGACTGTCGACGATGACACCCAGACTCCTGTCCCTGACACTCCTGTCCCTGACAACGTACTGCCTGACCCTACCACTGTGACACCCACTTCGGTCTCAGACACGCCCAGCGATACTATCCCACCACGTGCTCACACATACAATCTTCGGTCCAGACCTGTTATTTCGACAGTACACCACCAACAGTCTGATGATTCATCTTCGTGTGACTGTGGTGTTCCAGTCTGTAAGGGACAATGGATGCGTTCTATCTGTTCCCCTCTCCCTGCCTGTTCGTACATGGCAGCGGAAGACTACATTCATGACGGACTAGCACCTAAGAATTCATAGTTTTATGACTAGATTAAGAGGGATTACAACAATCGTTTCGCACCCCTCGGTTCAATGTATATAGACCCTTCCACCTCAGGTATCTTTATTTGTAGTTTATTGATCTTGTCGTGTCTCTATACACTATGTAGGTCCTAGTGTTCCTGCCACGTTCATGCTCTCCATATTTTAGTGGAAATGTCGCTTATTCAATGTATTGCCATGTAATATATTGTGCCTACGTTAGTGTCTGCCGTTTATAATCTACTTAACAGGTAACACTGTGGCTGAGCATCATGAATTCCTACGCGCAACTTCTGGTCCGCTGACTCTTCAACTATCACCTCTACCTGCAGCCGGACCTCCTGCCTCCAGTTTGCGCAGCCATTTAGCTAGTTAGTCATGATGCTCCATGGATAGCTTAGTTTGAGGTTTATCTTTAAGAAATGTACTCATTATTCATGCATGTCCGAGACGGTGTTGGACGTCTCAAAACTTGTTTGTTTACGGCCACTATAGGTAAATCACTGTATATAATGTTAGTTAGGTACACGCCCAAGGGTTGTCAATTTTTTCAAGCAGATCGCCGAGGACGCCGATGATAGCGTGCCGAGCGGTGTTGGACGCCCGTTAGGCACCAGACACATAGGGTGACCTATACCCTCTTAAGCTAAACAACTTAATAAGTATAAACAACGTGGTCAGCAGATTTTAATGCAATCTGCCCTACCCAGCAGAGCTCGGACCAGACTGAGCCTTGGCATTGGAGCGTCCAAACGCGCTCCCTCGCACACACTAGCTAGCTCCTGGCCGGTGTACAAGATATATATTTTTATAATAAAACTAAGGAAAACCAGCGGACGTTTGGTACTCCAATTCCTGCCCACTACCGAGCAAACTCCAGCCCACAACTAATCATTCTACAACAACATCGACAGATGAAACAGTCAGCTGACAGTCGTGGCTGTCTCCCCCTCTCATCCGTCAGCTGACAGTCGTGACTGTCTCCCCCTCTCATCCGTCAGCTGACAGTCGTGACTGTCTCCCCCTCTCATCCGTCAGCTGACAGTCGTGACTGGCTCCCCCTCTCATCCGTCAGCTGACAGTCGTGACTGGCTCCCCCTCTCATCCGTCAGCTGACAGTCGTGACTGTCTCCCCCTCTCATCCGTCAACTGACAAATCCCCCCTCCCCCCCGCCTCGCCTCCTCCCACACTACACATTTAACGTGTAAATAATGTCTATGCATCACTATCCTTACCTTAACTAAATAATACTATTGTATGTACAAGATGGAAGTGTTTAAAGCACCATTCACCTACCAGTGATACATCGTCCTGTTAATCCACCATTCATCTACCTGTTAGTGCCGTTATCCGGCTCCTCCGACAGCGACCTATAGTGCTAGCTCCACTTTAACTAGCGTTAGGAATCACGACCTAACTTCCCTAACTTAACTGTGACGTGTTCGTCATCCAGTGCATTAAGCATCATGTATTATGCTGCATATTCTAATAAGGTTAAACAAATTGATTATTTAGAAAGTTTTTTTTTTTTTTTTTTTACAAACGTTGATAGAGTATTGAGGATAATTGTCAATTATACAGTTATATCATACTACAACTCTGATGTAGAAACAAACAATAGAATTTGAGGATTAACATTACCATGACAAACATGATTACAAATACCTGTTACTCAGATCACAACTTAATTGAAGTTATGACAACCATGGGGAATAGACCTTCAAAACCAGTCCGGATTCCCGGTGGAGGAGATTTCAGCAAATTCAACTTCAATAATAAACAGATAAACTGGGAGCAAATAAACCAGGACTTCACAGAAATAAACTGGGAAGAACAGCTAGGAAATGCGAACCTGAACCAGTGCCTGGAAAAAATAAGCTCAGTAGCACTAGAAATTTGTACAAACCGCATACCCCTAAGAAAAAAAGAGGAAGAGATGCAGATTGGAACGAGAACGTCGTTCCCTATATAGGCGAAGAAAACGAATCGCGGTACAACTTGAGAGTCGCACCCTATCTCAGGAACGGCGAAGAAGGTTAGGTAGCGAAATAGGAAAAATTGAACTCAAGCTACAAGAATCATACAAAACGCAGGAGAGGGAAAGAGAGCAAAAGGCCATCAGTGAAATAGAGAGAAACCCGAAATATTTTTTCTCCTATACAAAATCAAGATCAAAAACCACATCTAGTATCGGGCCCCTGCGAAAGGAAGATGGAACTTTCACCGATGACAACAAAGAAATGAGCGAGCTACTGAGGAAGCAATACGACTCTGTCTTCAGCGAGCCATTAAACGCACTAAAGATCGATAACCCAAATGAATTTTTCATGGATATGATACCAACATCAAATCATATATCAGACGTCACTCTATCCCCACTGGATTTTGAAGAAGCCATAAACAGTATGCCTATGCACTCTGCACCAGGCCCGGATTCTTGGAACTCCATATTCATCAAGAACTGTAAAAAACCACTATCGCAGGCCCTTTACATTCTGTGGAGACAAAGCCTAGATACTGGCGTTATTCCTGATATACTAAAAACAACAGAGATAGCACCACTTCATAAAGGAGGAAATAAGGCAGAGGCAAAAAATTACAGACCGATAGCACTAACATCGCACATCATAAAAATTTTTGAGAGAGTGCCAAGAAGTAAGATCACAAAATACATGGAATCACAGCATCTCCATAACCCCGGACAACATGGTTTCAGAACAGGGCGCTCTTGCCTGTCGCAGTTGCTGGACCACTATGATATGGCATTAGATGCTATGGAAGACAAACAAAACGCTGATGTAATTTACACAGATTTCGCAAAAGCTTTTGATAAATGTGACCATGGTGTTATTGCCCATAAAATGCGCTCAAAAGGAATTACCGGAAAAGTAGGCAGATGGATCTACAATTTCCTGACCAACAGAACCCAATGTGTAATAGTCAACAAAATGAAATCCAGCCCATCAACCGTTAAGAGCTCAGTCCCCCAGGGTACTGTGCTTGCTCCAGTACTTTTTCTCATCCTCATATCGGACATAGACAAGTGCACAACCAATAGCACTATCATCCTTTGCAGATGACACTAGGATCTTCATGAGAGTTGGCAACATAGAGGACACGGCGAACCTCCAGTCAGATGTAGATCAGGTTTTTCTATGGGCTACAGAAAATAATATGGTGTTTAACGAAGACAAGTTCCAGCTCATGCGCTATGGAAGAAATGAAAATATAAAAACGGAAACCACGTACAAAACTCATGCAAATCATAACATAGAACGAAAAGGCAATGTAAAGGATCTGGGTGTACTCATGTCGGAAGACCTTACCTTTAAAGAACATAATAAAGTAGCCGTCACAACTGCAAGAAAAATGGCAGGTTGGATAACAAGAACTTTTCACACTAGAGATGCTATACCGATGATGACACTTTTCAAAACGCTTGTGCTCTCTAGAGTGGAGTACTGCTGCACAATGACAGCCCCTTTCACTGCTGGAGAAATTGCTGACCTGGAGAGCGTGCAGAGGTCCTTTACTGCTAGAATCCACTCGGTAAAACATCTAAACTATTGGGACCGACTAAAGAGCCTAAATCTGTATTCCCTTGAGCGCAGGCGGGAGAGATACATAATAATTTACACGTGGAAAATATTAGAGGGGCTGGTCCCAAACCTGCACACAGAAATAACATCACATGAGACCAGAAGACATGGCAGGATGTGCAGAATACCCCCGTTGAAAAGCAGAGGTGCAACTGGTAATCTGAGAGAGAACTCTATCAACATCAGGGGCCCGAGACTGTTCAACACGCTCCCGCTACACATAAGGGGCATAACTGGCAAACCCCTCACAGTGTTCAAGAGAGAACTGGATAAGCACCTCCAAAGGATACCTGATCAACCAGGCTGTGACTCATACGTCAGGCTGCGAGCAGCCGCGTCCAACAGCCTGGTTGATCAGTCCAGCAACCAGGAGGCCTGGTCGATGACCGGGCCGCGGGGACGATAAGCCCTGGAAGCACCTCAAGGTATCCTCAAGGTAAGGTACCATGCGTGTTTGAACTCGCGTATGAAAACATGTAACATAAAAAAAAATCATACACACGCCACTGACAATCAGGCCATGATATGGTTAAGGGTTTGCATCCTTGGGTTCAGCTGAACCCTCTAAGCTTCAGTGGAAGCCTTAGGAACCCTCGGGGGATCAATAGAATCTCAGGTTGCAATACTTTTACTATATAGTGGCCTAGTTGTCTGGGGCATGTGCCTGGGAATGCCCAGCGCATAGGTTTGAATCCTCAAACCTGTTCCTACTCTTCTCATTGATTCATCACATTAGTGTGATTGTTCTGTGAATCAGAGAGGTACATATCAACCCAACAGGATGGGTACTCAACCCTCTCGAAGGAACCTTTTCTTAACGCTTTGACTTGCCTCACTAATATGGCTTCTCTTCCCAAATGTCAACGGTTTACAAAAGTTCCAACCAAGAAACTTGTATTTTTGTTATGCATACTGGATACATTTAATACTCAATACAAAGTGTTAAATGTGCGTTGTTAAATAAGATATTTCCTCTATACTTACCGACTCTCGTGAGGACAACTGGCCCAGTGTAGGACACGCCAGGGATGGGTCAGGTAATCTTCGTCTCCAAGACTCCGCCTTCACCTGTTCAGCACTGACAGGCAAATCGATGTTGACTTATGATGCATGGACAAGTCTCAGGGGAAGACGATTCAACACACAAATAATTCGTTCTTGAAAATCAAATCCACATCCAGGTGTCCATATTTACAAAAGATGGTGGCTGTGACCACAGATGGGTGGCCACTGCGGTCAAGCACTTACAGCTGCCCGAGGTTCAGGAAACACCAGGAGGATGATGGTAACGTTTGTACCTGTAGTACTGATGCTTGAAGCTGCTAGAGATTGTTGGGGCGTACACAGTCGGGGACATGTGTAAGAATATGGTACTTGGCTGCCCTCGCTACTCTTGTGGACGATCCATGCACAGCATCTGTTGGACTTGATGTTCTTCTTAAATAGTCTCATGCCGAAACATGTGGGTTTGTGGCAATCTCCAGTGATACGGGCAAGTGGATTTCCACATCTGTTGATGTAACAAGTCTGCATACTCGGTGTTTCCTGGCCGGGAGTGCGTGCCGCACTCATGTTTGGAAGGAACGTTGCAGATTTGTANCAGGGTCAGTATTTGGTAGTGTAAACATTCGTGAGGAAAAACGTTCCTTCCCTCTTCACTCCCATAATTAATATTCCATCCTTGAAGAGGGTATGGCGGTTGTCAAACATCTTATTTCCTGAGTGTGTGTACATGTGGGCGGACCACTTACAAGACTCAGTGTAGGTTAGCAACAGCAAATCTTCCCCCCCCCCTGTCTTTTTCCAGCTGATGTGAGGTGTGGCAGCTTTGGGCGTGTGTGTATATACCCGGTATGAGAGTTAGGATGAGAGTGTGGGTACCAGAGTCGAGGGCTGGTCTGTGAGAACATCCCACAGCCAGGCAGAGACATGGTCTTAATATAATATGTGATCTCTGAAGGTATTTTTTCCATGTCTAAATTACTTAACAACTGCCAGTGTAACGACTTAGGAATTGCCAGGTTATAGGACTTAGTATTTGTAGGGAATATCATAAATCGTGATTAATAAACTTGTTAATTTTCCATCTGTATGTGTCACCTGGTTACCACTTTGTCATTGCCGCGTTTGTCATCAAGGTCACTGAGCCCCCAAGCCTCTGTGTACAGTTTATTAACGACCGAGCAATAAGTAATGATATCTACATGAGTCAAGCAATGCTTCTTGCCTCGTTGCTTGAAATAACTTACTGTCCAGGCAAGATGGTGGCAGCGTAGTTAATTAAGTTGATCTATGTGTAGTATTTCCTTGGAAGGGGACCATTGGTTCCGGTTGTAATCATCCGTGGTAAACAATATTTCGCTTCATATTGCATTGCACATAAATTACTAGTATTTCAATAACTAATATTTCAATAACTATCATCAAGTTTTTATCTCAATAAAGTGTTACCAAGTGCAACCAGTAGGAAATGTTACTCAGTATTAATCAGTATAAATTTAGTGTTACAATATAAGAGTTCCCCGTTACAACTGTCTACCGGCTCCACAGAAACATTTTAACAGGGCCGGGGGTAATGGCTCCCTTTTGTCCATTAACCCGCTATTAATTAATTCTAGAGTTCCCCCAGAGCTTCTACTGCAACCTCTCTAGCTCAACACCTTGTAACGTCGGTATTTGATCACTGAGGTACTACAACCACAAGGCATTGTACCTGATCAGCCTCCCGTAACTCTAGAGAACTCTAATGCTATTCACTGCCATGAATGGAAATTAAAAATTAAAAGAAATAAATGAGGGTATGGGTGAGGGAGGTAGAGAGGGGTGAGGGAGTGTGGTGAGGTGTGAGGAAGGAGTGAGAGTGGGGAAGGGAAAGTTGGAGGGAGGCAGAGAATAGGATCAATAAGGAAAGTAGAAAATAGTAGATAAGTAGAAAGTAGAAGTAGAAAGCAACTGCCACCATAAAATCATGTACAATATATACAAGACTGTAACACCCATGCCCCCCCCCCTAGAGTTCACACCAGGGAAGCCTTCTCCAAGAGGTCAGCCCAGATGAACTCTGGATTATCTTGTATGTTGATTAAAAATTCCTGGGTTAGTCATAGTCAGCTAGTTTCAAGTATGTAATATTTCATGATACTCTTGTCAAACATTGTATGGAATTAGACCCCAGATTCTTATGTCTAAACATCCATGGATCTCCCCTTTTAGCCAGGTCAGAGGTCAGCCACACTCATAATTAATAATTCCTCTCATGAACAGTGTATGGTGAATGTCAAACAGCTTAATGGAAAAAATCTTGAGTGTTTGTGCACGTGTGGCCTGACCTCTTGCATCTTCGGGGTAGGTAGCAACAGCAAAACTCCCCCACCCTCTTTTGTGTGTGTGTATATATGTTGGACGCCCATTAGGCACCAGATACATAGGGTGACCTATACCCTCTTAAGCTAAACAACTTAATAAATATCAACAACGTGGTCAGCGTGGTCAGCAGATTTTAATGCAATCTGCCCTACCCAGCAGAGCTCAGACCAGACTGAGCCTGGACATTGGAGCGTCCACACGCGCTCCCCTACACACACTAGCTAACTCCTGGCCCGGTGTACAAGAATATATATATTTATAATAAAACTAAGGAAAAGCAGTGGACGTTTGGTACTCCAATTCCTGCCCGACGTCACCTCTCGCTGTCTGGCCTGACGACTTCTGCCGCCTGACGTCTCCTGCCACCTGACGACGCCGACGACGCCACAGCACGACGCCGGACCTGTGACGACCAGATCATCTCTGCCCCGTTGAACGGATTGCAGCCCCAGCAGCCTTCTGCTCTAGTTAAGTACCCTTTGTTATTTGTGTAGTAGAGTAAACTGTAGACTTTCATGGGCACAATGTAAACTTACTTTATGGATAAACGATACTCGCTTAGGCCTCGCTCGCGCACTTACCCTACAGTCTACGGTCTCGTTCACTATCAGAGAGTAACTTACACTTAACTAGTGAGCTCCCTAAGCTCGCTCACTTATCCTTAGCCAGTGAACTCCCAACCCCAGCTCTCAGTAGCTTATCCTCATTAACCTCTACAACCAGCAGCGACTCAGTAATCATGACTCAAGCCCTGAATACTGCGGGTTCTAACTCGAACACCGTTACAGTTCTTACACAGTCTGTTGACATTCGCCCGTTTAGTGGAAAGGATCCAACCCTCTTGGAGACATGGTTCGCTAGTGTAGAGGCTAGAGCGAAGAGCAAGGGTACTGCTGTCACAGACGCGGACTATATCAGTATGGCGACGTCCACACTTGACTACAAATCTGGAGATGCGTATCTCGTAGCAGGAACACCTGACTTACAGAAAATTGTAAACTGGGATGAATTTAAGAAATTCTTTCGTAGGAGATATATATCGGTAGTTGATCGTGATCCCTTTGGCATTGCTCGCCAATTAGCTACTGCAGTAATGCGTCCTGATGAAACACGCAACGCTTTTGCCACACGTCTAGCTACGCTACAGGACTCACTGGAGAAAGCCTTGATGGGTTCTAGATGGGATGCTAGTGGAAGCCTCACTATACAGAATGTGGGTAAACTATTGGCGTTCGGTGCCATGCAGAGTCATGCCCCCGAGGCCATACTGAAAGACATCGAGGATAGGAATTTTGGTCCTACCCACACACTTTGGGACTTAATGGACGTCATGGTAGAGTCCACAGACAGGCTAAAGTCCCGGGATTCTGCCCAGCTTTCTGCCGTTTTTCGTGCAAACAGTTCCCATACCACTGTGAACGTTATCACGCGTTCTACCCCTAGACAAGTTCAGACTCGTGCTAGGTCTCCTCCGCCTTCGTATGGCCCAGGTCATACTCCAGGACAGGTTCCCCTCAATACCCTCAGCGACCTCGGACGCCAGAATGTTTTAACTGTGGCAAACCAGGACACCGTAAGGCAGAGTGTACATCAACTAACACTCGTTACCAACAGCATGCTAGACATAACTACACAGGCCAATCACGTGCAATTCTTATTGCACATATCACTGCCGACCTGGACATGACACTGCTGAATGATATATTGGACTTGTACCCAAGATTGACCATGTAATAGATTAATTATACAATGTATGTGATGTAACTATATAACCTGAGCTTGTAAAAGCACTTAATCGCCTTCAGTGATTAAGTGCTTAATTGCACACTAGTTTCTTTATCAGCTATCTCACCCTGTCAGAGTAAATGAGATAAATGTCTGTGAATGCATGTGTGTATATATGTATATGTGTGTGTATGTGTATGTATGGGTATAAAGTATATATGAAGCTGATCAGAATTACATTTCACCTTTGTAAATGTACATTAATGACACTGTGTAGATGACACATCGAACACTTTATGTAAGGCATACATAAATCTGTGTATCTATATATTTACGTATATAGGTTAGCTTAGCATTTTTTAAAGCACCGACTCACCTTCAGTGGTTGATTGTTCAATAACCCTTGAACTATATGTTTAACCCTGTCTATGGAGGACAGAAGAAAATGTATATATGCTAGTTAGCATTGTTAATGTGTGGCCACGTCTGTGGTAGAAAAAAAAAAAAAAAAAAAAAAAAAAAAAAAAAAAAAAAAAAAACTGCTGACTGTAGAGCCCGCCACGGTACTAACCAGACTAACCGTTCTAGTCCTACTCCTCCTTCACGTAAGCAACCGCAGGCTGTGACAACTAACCAGCGCCGACCGAGCCCTACACGTAGCCCTGCAACCCGACCAACTGCCCATGTTAGGTACGC
>WNGS01168293.1:182483-199503 GCA_020271785.1 Procambarus virginalis | reverse complement strand
TGGGTGCCCGATCCTGTTCGATGGCAGACATACAATGTTTCCAACCACACGGGGCTTTCTATAGGCCATTGCTCCCCTTGCCTCTCTGAGGGGGGTTCAGGTTCTGGCTCGTGGTAGGCCCACAGAACTCCATACCATGACTGATGCCAAACTCTGACATGCATATCAGCCTGTATAGCTCCAGGGAGCCTCCGGGTCACACCCAGAAAATGGCGTTTCATTACATTCAATTCTATTTTTTTTCATTTGGATAATATAATAGAAGGTTGAAAAAATATTGAGGATTACCCTCCTTGGTGATGATCCTTGACCAGGAGGCCTGGTCGAGGATCAGGATTCGGGGACGCTAAGCCTCTAAATCAAAGCAAGATAATCACAAGGTTGTAGCTTCCTAAGAGAGTGCCACCAAGGGGACCCACCTGAAGAAGGTGCCAACAATGGGGACCCATCTGAAGGTGCCATCAAGGGGGACCCACCTGAAGAAGGGGCCACCAAGAGGGACCCACCTGAAAAGGGGCCACCAAGGGGGACCCACCTGAAGAAGGTGCCAACAATGGGACCCATCTGAGGTGCCATCAAGGGGACCCACCTGAAGAAGGGGCCACCAAGAGGGACCCACCTGAAGAAGGTGCCACCAGGGGGACCAACTGAAGAAGGTGCCACCAAGGGGGACCAACTGAAGAAGGTGCCACCAAGGGGGACCAACTGAAGAAGGTGCCACCAAGGGGACCAACTGAAGAAGGTGCCACCATGGGGGACCCACCTGAAGAAGGTGCCACCAAGGGGGACCAACTGAAGAAGGTGCCACCAAGGGGGACCAACTGAAGAAGGTGCCACCAAGGGGGACCAACTGAAGAAGGGGCCACCAAGAGGGACCCACCTGAAGAAGGTGCCACCAAGGGGGACCAACTGAAGAAGGTGCCACCAAGGGGGACCAACTGAAGAAGGTGCCACCAAGGGGGACCAACTGAAGAAGGGGCCACCAAGGGGGACCAACTGAAGAAGGTGCCACCAAGGGGGACCAACTGAAGAAGGGGCCACCAAGGGGGACCAACTGAAGAAGGTGCCACCAAGGGGGACCAACTGAAGAAGGTGCCACCAAGGGGACCAACTGAAGAAGGTGCCACCAAGGGGGACCAACTGAAGAAGGTGCCACCAAGGGGGACCAACTGAAGAAGGTGCCACCAAGGGGGACCAACTGAAGAAGGTGCCACCAAGGGGGACCAACTGAAGAAGGTGCCACCAAGGGGGACCACCTGAAGAAGGGGCCACCAAGGGGACCCACCTGAAAAAGTGCCACCAAGGGGACCCACCTGAAAGGGGCCACCAAGGGGGGACCCACCTGAAAAAGTGCCCTCAAGGGGACCCACCTGAAGAGTGCCACCAAAGGAGAACCTCCTGAAGAAGGTGCCACCATGGGGACCCACCTGCAGAGGTGCCACCATGGGGGACCCACCTGAAGAGGGTTCCACCATGGGGGTGGAACTTTTTCCTCGTTTTCATGGCTGATAATGTTTCCCTTGTTCCTTCTCAGGCTCGTGGGGTGGGCGACCAAGCCCCCGAGTCGGACTGTGTTGGAAGACCAGGCCGTGTAGACCCCGCTGCACTGGGCCCCGACGACCTGTCTACTCCCCCCAGCTCCCCTCCCTCCTCTGCGGTAGGGTCGAGTCCCTAGCCCCCAGCGATGACCACCTCGTCCCCTGGCATGGCTTCATCTCTCATTGTGACTACTGCACCTTTTACCCCCTCTCTCGGGGTTCTCAACGCCGTCCCCGCCACGGCCGCACTCGCACGATCCCTTCCGGTAATAGTACTTACAACGCCTTGTTTGGTCCCGCTACGTGGGCTAAATACTTTGATCTCCACCATCTGGATTCTACTCCTCCTGACGATTTCTCCCTCCATAAACACCTTGTTCATTCAGTAGATGCCTCTGTTACTTTTAACTCCACCAGTTACCTTTTGGAGTACTGCATAATGTATGGGTGCGTGTTGTCGCTGCTGCTGTATGTAACTGTATGTATGCTGTAACTCCTCCTGCCCGTCCCATGTCGCTGTATGCGTGTTGTCGCTGCTGCTTCTCAGGATGCAGCTACTCGCTTAGCTGTTTTGTCCTGCATTGGAGAGACCCCTGTTCGGGTCTCCAAAAACGCTCGGTTAAATGCCAGTGTTGGCACTGTTCTCCCACACCATGTTGCAACTGGTGTTCGGGACCTCAAAGATTGCCATGAGGATATTAAACATATCCTCAAGCCCAAGGCCATTCTGTCTTCCAGGTGGACACGTTTACTCGACCCCCTCGTGGTTGTCGCCGTCAGCCCCTTCGAGTTGTAAAAATCGCCTTTGATAGTAGGGGCCCTTCCGCCTTCTATTATTCTTGCTGATGCCAGATGCTCCGTTCAGGAGTACATTCCCTCTCCTAGACTTTGCAATAAGTGTTGGAAGTTCGGGCACGGTGTCCTCAAATGCACCAGTACTGTGTATCTGTGCCCTTTGTGTGGGGACGATACTCATTCTAAGTCTGAGTGCACTTCTCCCCAGACTCGCTGCCTCAATTGCGCTGAAGCCCACCCTACCTTCTCACATTCGTGTATGCACTACAAACTCGAGGAAGCCGTCCTCAACTTGAAGCACCGTGATCGTCTGACTGACCCCTTTCCTTCCCTAGGTGGCAGTTTGCCAAGGTTGACTGGTGCCTATTCACCCTCCTGCTACTCTCTCTGACCTCTCCTCTCTGCCTCTTCCTCTCGCCCTCCTCCTTTTTTATGACACTGTCTTCAACGCTGCCCTCCGCTCTATCCCTCGCTCTTCCTCCCCGGGGCACACCGAAGCGTGTTCCCTGGTGGAATGCGGACTGTGCTCGAGCTGTCTGCTGTAAGCTTGCAGCCTGGAAAAAACACCGCCGCCGGCAGACGGCTGATTCTTTTCTTCTGTTTCGGAAGGCAAGTGCGGTGGCCCGTAGGACCATCCGTACAGCTAAACGTGAGAGTTGGAAATCTTATGTTTCCACAATTACGTCTGATACTCCTCTACCGTAGATCTGGAAGAAGATCCGCAAGATTGTGGGCTAGATCGTTCCAGACGTCTCGCCGGTTCTCCGCCTCCGTGGAACTCTTGTGACGGATCCAGTGAAGGTCGCGGCCGAACTGGGTTCCCACTTTTCTTCTGTTAGCTCTGGTTCTCATCTTCCTCAATCCTTCCTTCTTTGTAAGCCTGTTCTTGAATCTTATCCATTAGATTTCCACACTCATCTCCGCCTTCCCTATAACGATCCTTTCTCTCTTTCTGAACTTCAGTCTGCCCTGGCCCTCTGCGGATCTATGGCAGCTGGCTCGGATGACGTTCATTATGAGATGCTTCGCCATCTCCCTCCGTGCACGTCTCAGTATTTACTGAATCTGTATAACCAGGTCTGGGAGTCGTCGTCCATCCCTGAGGACTGGCTCGATGCCGTTGTACTCCCTATTCGGAAACCAGGGCCTCTCGGTACGTCCCCTAAGGACTTCCGCCCTATTGCTCTTACAAGTTGTGTTTGCAAGCTGTATGAGCGTATGGTAAATGTCCGTCTGATGTGGTTCTTGAAAACACCATCACCACCTCTCTCCTTCTCAATTTTGTTTTCGCAAGTGCCGCAGCACGACTGATGTCCTGGTGAACTTGGAGGTCTATATTTGTACTCCTTTTGGTGCGAAGACCTCTGTTGTTGCTGTCCTTTTTGACCTGGAAAAGGCTTATGACACGACTTGGAGATACCATATTCTGTCCCAATTTCGTTCTTTTGGCCTTCGTGGTAATCTTCCTCTCTTTCTTCAAAGCTTTCTCTCTCGTCGTACCTTTCGAGTCAGGCTTAGTGCCACTCTCTCTGCCTCTTTTCTGCAGTATGAAGGTGTGCCCCAAGGTAGTGTTCTGAGTACTACTCTTTTTCTGGTTGCCCTCAATGGTCTTCTTTCCTCCCTTCCTTCTGGCATCTTCTCCGCTCTTTATGTTGACGATCTTACTCTTTGCTGTCGGGGTGATGATTTGCCTCTCCTTCAAAGGCGGCTTCAACTTGCGATTGATGCCGTGTCATCTTGGGCCACCAATCATGGCTTCAAGTTCTCTTCTACTAAGACTTGTGCCATGACTTTTACTCGGAAGCGGGTCGTTCTTCGTCCCTCTTTGTCACTTTATGGTCATCCCCTTGAGTACAAAGATTCCACAAAGCTTTTGGGTTATTCTTTGACACTCGTTTGTCTTGGTCGCCCCATGTCTCTTACCTCCGTGTTGAATGCTCTAAGGCCCTTAACCTCCTTAAGGTTTTGTCCCATACTTCTTGGGGAGCGGATAGGTGCACGCTCCTCTATTTGCATTCCTCTCTCGTCCTGTCTAAGCTCGATTATGGTTGCCCTGCATACTCTTCTGCTTTTCCTTCTACTCTTCGCCGTCTTGATCCTTTGCACCATACTGGGTTGCGCCTCAGCTCTGGTGCTTTTGTTCAACTCCTACCCTCAGTTTGTACACTGACACTGGCTCTCTGTCTCTCCAGGATCGCCGTGATCGCTACAGTCTTCGCTATCTTGCACGATCCTTACAGCATCCTCACTCTCGCCTCTATCGTGCTTTGACTTTTACCCCTCCTGTAGTTCCTGTTCCTCTTCACCACCTTCCTCTTTCTACCCGTTTGTGTCACTTACAAGATTCTCTTTTTGGTTCGTATTACTAATGTTTCTCGTATTGTTCCATCCTTGCCCCCGTGGAGGGTCCCCCTTCCCAACTTTTGTACTTCTCTGACCCGCATCACTAAAGCTTTTACCCCTCCTACAGTTCTGAAACGCCTCTTCCTTGAGCAATTTTCTTCTCACTCCCACTCCGTTCCCATCTTCACCGACGGGTGAAACAACTCTGTTGTTTTTCCTGACCACACTTACATGTGTCGCCTTCCTCCAGAGGCTAGCATCTTCACAGCAGAACTCTTATGCTATTCTCTATGCTCTTCGTCTCCTGCTTTCCCGTGTCAATCCTCCTTCATGGTGGTATTCGACTCTCGTAGTGCCCTCATGGCTTTAGGGTCTTTAATCCGGTCCACCCGGTGGTCATCGAGATTCAACATTGGCTGTTTCTTATCTCCAGTAAATTTAAGTTGGTTGCGTTTTGCTGGGTTCCCAGCCATGTTGGTGTCTTTAAATGAGCATGCGGATGCTGCCGCTAAGGACGCTATCTGCACTTGTCCCATCTCATAAAGGTATTCCTTATTCTGACTTTTACCCAGTTATTCCTGCCTCCATACTTGCCCGCTGGCAGAGTTGTTGGTCTTCTGCTATTTGTAACAAAATGCGTACTCTTAAGAGTCGTGTGTCCCAGTGGGCTTCCTCCTGCCACCATAACCGGTGGTGAGAAACGGCTCTGGCTAGGATACATATTGGCCATATCCGTTTAACGCAGTCACTTAATAGAGCGCCGCCCTGCTCCTTATTGTCCAAATTGCATTGTCCCTCTTACGGTCGCACATATCCTTGTTGAATGTCCTGACTTCCAGGACGAGCGTATGTCTTGCTTTCCGACTGTCCCTCGCGGTCGCTTGTCCTTCGATAGAATTCTTGGCGACTCGGATACTTTTGATATCGTTCACCTTATGCGTTTTTGTTCTCGTATTGGCATCCTTGGTGAAATTTAGCGCCCTATGATTATCCCGCACATTTGATGGTGCTACATAGCCTTCCCGGTTTGAAGCCTTCTTTTGATAATTACTTGAAGAAGGTGCCACCATGGGGGACCCACTTGAAGAGGGTGCCACCATGGGGGACCCACCTGAAGGTGCCACCAAAGGGGACCCACCTGAAGGTGCCACCAAAGAGGACCCACCTGAAGACGGTACCACAATAGGAGACCCACTTGAAGAGGGTGCCACCAAAGGGGACCCACCTCGAGAGGGTGCCACCAAAGGGGATCCACCTGAAGGTGCCATCAAGGGCGACGCACCTGAAGAAGGTGGCAGCAAACGGGACCCACCTGAAGATGTCACCAAAAGGGACTTACATGAAGAGGGTGCCACCTAAGGGGATCCACTATTAGGGACCCACCTGAAGATACCACCAAGGGGGTTCCACCTGAAGGTGCCACCAAAGGGGACCCACCTGAAGGTGCCATCAAGGGGGACCCACCTGAAGAGGGTGCCACCAAAGGGACACACATGAGGGTGCCAACAAGGGAGACCCACCAGAAGGTGCCACCAAGGTGTACTCCACTTGAAAAGGGTGCCACCAAAGGGGACCCACCTGAAGGTACCACCAAAGGGGATCCACCTGAAGAAAGTACCTCCAAAGGGGGGACCCACCTGAAGACGGTGCACTAAGGGGACACACCTGAAGAAGGTGCCACCAGAGGGGGCCACCAAAGGGGATCCCACGTGAAGGTACTAACAAAGGTTGACCCTCCTGAAGGTGCCACCAAAGAGGACCCCACTTCAAGAGGGTGCCATCAAAGGGGACCCACCTGATGGTGCCATTTAGGGGGACCCACCTGAAGATGCCATCAATGGGGACCCACCTGAAGAAAGTGCCACCAAAGGGGATGCTCCTGAAGGCGCCACCAAGGGGGACCACCTGAAGGTGCCATCAATGGGGACCCACCTGAAGGTGCCATCAATGGGGACCCACCTGAAGAAAGTGCCACCAAAGGGGATGCTCCTGAAGGCGCCACCAATGGGGACCCACCTGAAGGTGCCATCAATGGGGACTCACCTGAAGATGCCACCAAAGGGGACCCACCTGAAGAAGGTGCCACCAAAGGGGACCCACCTGAAGAGGGTGCCACCAAGGGGACCCACCTGAAGAGGGTGCCACCAAAGGGGACCCACCTATGTATAGAGCCCAGTAGGCTCAGGAATCTGTTCACCAGTTGATTGACGGTTGAGAGCCGGGACCAAAGAGCCAAAGCTCAACCCCCGCAAGCAGAATTAGGTGAGTACCTGAAGACGGTGCACTAAGGGGGACCCACCTGAAGAAGGTACCAGCAAATGGGTCCCACCTGAAGACGGTACCAGCAAATGGGTCCCACCTGAAGACGGTACCAGCAAATGGGTCCCACCTGAAGACGGTACCATCAAATGGGACCCACCTGAAGACGGTACCAGCAAATGGGTCCACCTGAAGACGGTACCAGCAAATGGGTCCCACCTGAAGACGGTACCAGCAAATGGGTCCACCTGAAGACGGTACCAGCAAATGGGTCCACCTGAAGACGGTACCAGCAAATGGGTCCCACCTGAAGACGGTGCAACCAAGGGGGACCACCTGAAAAAGTGTCAGGAAGCTTCCTGACTCATTTCCTGAAGTGGGAAGCTGGGAAGTGAGTAGGAAGCTGGGAATGAGTCAGGAAGCTGGGGAATGAGTCAGGAAGCTGGGGAATGAGTCAGTAAGCTGGGGAGTGAGTCAGGAAGCTAGGGAGTGAGTCAGGAAGCTGGGGAGTGAGTCAGGAAGCTGGGGAGTGAGTCAGGAAGCTGGGGAATGAGTCAGGAAGCTGGGAAGTGAGTCCAGAAAGCTGGGGAGTGAGTCAGGAAGCTCGGGAATGAGTCAGGAAGCTGGGAAGTGAGTCAGGAAGCGGGGGAGTGAGTCAGGAAGCTGGGAAGTGAGTCAGAAAGTGGGGGAGTGAGTCGAAAGCTGGGGAGTGAGTCAGAAAAGCTGGGAGTGAGTCAGGAAGCGGGGGAGTGAGTCAGGAAGCTGGGGAGTGAGTCAGGAAGCGGGGGAATGAGTCAGGAAGCTGGGGACTGAGTCAGGAAGCTGGGGAATGAGTCAGGAAGCTGGGGAGTGAGTCAGGAAGCTGGGGACTGAGTCAGGAAGCTGGGGAATGAGTCAGGAAGCTGGGGACTGAGTCAGGAAGCTGGGAATGAGTCAGGAAGCTGGGGAGTGAGTCAGGAAGCTGGGGAGTGAGTCAGGAAGCTGGGGAGTGAGTCAGGAAGCTGGGGAGTGAGTCAGAAGCTGGGGACTGAGTCAGGAAGCTGGGGAGTGAGTCAGAAGCTGGGGAGTGAGTCAGGAAGCTGGGGAATGAGTCAGGAAGCTGGGGAGTGAGTCAGGAAGCTGGGGAGTGAGTCAGAAAGCTGGGGAGTGAGTCAGGAAGCTGGGGAGTGAGTCAGGAAGCGGGGGAGTGAGTCAGGAAGCTGGGAGTGAGTCAGGAAGCGGGGAGTGAGTCAGGAAGCTGGGGAGTGAGTCAGGAAGCTGGGAATGAGTCAGGAAGCTGGGGAGTGAGTCAGGAAGCTGGGGAGTGAGTCAGGAAGCTGGGGAGTGAGTCAGGAAGCTGGGGAGTGTCAGGAAGCTGGGAAATGAGTCAGAAGCAGGTGAGTAAATCAGGAAGCGGGGAGTGAGTCAGGAAGCGGGAGTGAGTCAGGAAGCTGGGGAACGAGTCAGGAAGATGGGAAGTGAGTCAGGAAGCTGCGGAATGAGTCAGGAAGCAGGTGAGTGAGCCAGGAAGCAGGTGAGTAAGTCAGGAAGCGGGGGAGTGGGTCAGGAAGCTGAGAAGTGAGTCAGGAAGATGGGAATGAGTCAGGAAGCAGGTGAGTGAGTCAGGAAGCGGGGGAGTGAGTCAGGAAGCTGGGGAGTGAGTCAGGAAGCGGGGGAGTGAGTCAGGAAGCGGGGGAGTGAGTCAGAAAGTGGGGGAGTGAGTCAGGAAGCGGGGGAGTGAGTCAGGAAGCTGGGAAGTGAGTCAGGAGCTGGGGAACGAGTCAGGAAGCTGGAAAGTGAGTCAGGAAGCTGGGGAATGAGTCAGGAAGCAGGCGAGTGAGCCAGGAAGCAGGTGAGTAAGTCAGGAAGCGGGGGAGTGAGTCAGGAAGCTGGGAAGTGAGTCAGGTAGCGGGGGAGTGAGTCAGGAAGCGGGGAGTGAGTTAGGAAGCTGGGAAGTGAGTCAGGAAGCGGGGGAGTGAGTCAGGAAGCGGGGAGTGAGTCAGGAAGCGGGGGAGTGAGTCAGGAAGCGGGGGAGTGAGTCAGAAAGCTGGGGAGTGAGTCAGAAGCTGGGGAGTGAGTCAGAAAGCTGGGGAGTGAGTCAGAAAGCGGGGGAGTGAGTCAGAAAGCTAGGGGAGTGAGTCAGAAAGCTGGGGAGTGAGTCAGAAAGCTGGGGAGTGAGTCAGAAAGCTGGGGAGTGAGTCAGAAAGCTGGGGAGTGAGTCAGAAAGCTGGGGAAGTGAGTCAGAAAGCTGGGGAAGTGAGTCAGAAAGCTGGGGAAGTGAGTCAGAAAGCTGGGGGAGTGAGTCAGAAAGCTGGGGAGTGAGTCAGGAAGCGGGGGAGTGAGTCAGGAGCGGGGGAGTGAGTCAGGAAGCTGGGAAATGAGTCAGGAAGTGGGGAATGAGTCAGGAAGCTGGGAAGTGAGTCAGGAAGCTGCGGAATGAGTCAGGAAGCAGGTGAGTGAGCCAGAAGCAGGTGAGTAGTCAGGAAGCGGGGGAGTGGGTCAGGAAGCTGAGAAGTGAGTCAGAAGATGGGGAATGAGTCAGGAAGCAGGTGAGTGAGTCAGAAGCGGGGGTGAGTCAGGACTGGGGAGTGAGTCAGGAAGCGGGGGAGTGAGTCAGAAGCGGGGGAGTGAGTCAGGAAGCGGGGGAGTGAGTCAGGAAGCGGGGGATGAGTCAGGAAGCGGGGAGTGAGTCAGAAGCGGGGGAGTGAGTCAGGAAGCGGGGGAGTGAGTCAGGAAGCGTGGGAGTGAGTCAGAAAGCGGGGAGTGAGTCAGAAAGCGGGGGAGTGAGTCAGAAAGCGGGGAGTGAGTCAAGAATCGGGGAGTGAGTCAGGAAGCGGGGGTGAGTCAGGAAGCGGGGGAGTGAGTCAGGAAGCGGGGGAGTGAGTCAGAAAGTGGGGGAGTGAGTCAGAAAGCTGGGGGAGTGAGTCAGGAAGCGGGGGATGAGTCAGGAAGCGGGACAGAAGAGGGAAGTGTCATCAAAAGTGGGGAGTGAGTCAGGAAGCGGGGGGAGTGAGTCAGGAAGCGGGGGAGTGAGTCAGGAAGCGGGGGAGTGAGTCAGGAAGCGGGGGAGTGAGTCAGGAAGCGGGGGAGTGAGTCAGGAAGCGGGGGAATGAGTCAGGAAGCTGGGGAGTGGAGTCAGGAAGCTGTGGAGTGAGTCAGGAAGCTGGGGAGTGAGTCAGGAAGCTGGGAGTGAGTCAGGAAGCTGGGGAGTGAGTCAGGAGCTGGGAATGGTCAGGAAGCTGGGGATGAGTC
This sequence comes from Procambarus virginalis, assembly GCA_020271785.1. Lineage (NCBI taxonomy): Eukaryota > Metazoa > Arthropoda > Malacostraca > Decapoda > Cambaridae > Procambarus > Procambarus virginalis. Next base: position 189,337 of record WNGS01168293.1, on the reverse strand, counting down.
AGGAAGCTGGGAAGTGAGTCAGAAGCTAGGGAGTGAGTCGGAAGCTGGGGAATGAGTCAGGAAGCTGGGAGTGAGTCAGAAGCTTGGGAATGAGTCAGGAAGCAGTGAGTGAGCCAGGAAGCAGGTGAGTAAGTCAGGAAGCGGGGAGTGAGTTAGGAAGCTGGGAAGTGAGTCGGTAGCGGGGAGGAGTCAGGAAGCGGGGGAGTGAGTCAGGAAGCGGGGAGTGAGTCAGAAAGTGGGGGAGTGAGTCAGAAAGCGGGGAGTGAGTCAGAAAGCTGGGCTGTAGTCATCAAATCGGGGGAGTGAGTCAGAAAGCGGGGGAGTGAGTCAGGAAGCGGGGGAGTGAGTCAGAAGCGGGGGAGTGAGTCAGGAAGCGGGGGAGTGAGTCAGGAAGCTGGGAGTGAGTCAGAAGCGGGAGTGAGTCAGGAAGCGGGGGAGTGAGTCAGGAAGCGGGGTGAGTGATCAGGAAGCGGGAGTGAGTCAGGTAGGGTGAGTGAGTCAGGTAGCGGGGAGTGAGTCAGGAAGCGGGGTGTTAGTCAGGAAGCGGGGGAGTGAGTCAGAAAGCTGGGGAGAGGTCAGAAAGCTGGGGAGAGAGTCAGAAAGCTGGGGAGTGAGTCAGAAAGCTGGGGAGTGAGTCAGAAAGCTGGGGGAGTGAGTCAGAAAGCTGGGGAGTGAGTTAGAAAGCTGGGGAAGTGAGTCAGAAAGCAGGGGAAGTGAGTCAGAAAGCGGGGAGTGAGTCAGAAAGCTGGGGAAGTGAGTCAGAAAGCTGGGGAAGTGAGTCAAAAGCTGGGGAGTGAGTCAGAAAGCTGGGGAGTGAGTCAGGAAGCTGGGGAGTGAGTCAGGAAGCTGGGAAGTTGAGTCAGGAAGCTGGAAGTGAGTCAGGAAGCTGGGGAGTGAGTCAGGAAGCTGGGGAATGAGTCAGGAAGCAGGTGAGTAAGTCAGGAAGCGGGGGAGTGAGTCAGGAAGCTGGGAAGTGAGTCAGGAAGCTGGGGAATGAGTCAGGAAGCTGGGAAATGAGTCAAGAAGCTGCGGAATGAGTCAGGAAGCAGGTGAGTGAGCCAGGAAGCAGGTGAGTAAGTCAGGAAGCGGGGGAATGGGTCAGGAAGCTGGGAAGTGAGTCAGGAAGCTGGGGAATGAGTCAGGAAGCAGGTGAGTGAGTCAGGAAGCGGGGGAGCGAGTCAGGAAGCTGGGGAAGTGAGTCAGAAAGCGGGGGAGTGAGTCAGAAAGCTGGGGAGTGAGTCAGAAAGTGGGGGAGTGAGTCAGGAAGCGGGGGAGTGAATCAGAAAGTGGGGGAGTGAGTCAGGAAGTGGGGGAGTGAGTCAGGAAGCGGGGGAGTGAGTCAGGAAGCGGGGGAGTGAGTCAGGAAGCGGGGGAGTGAGTCAGGAAGCGGGGGAGTGAGTCAGGAAGCTGGGGAATGAGTCAGGAAGCTGGGGAGTGAGTCAGGAAGCTGGGGAGTGAGTCAGGAAGCTGGGGAAGTGAGTCAGAAAGCTCGGGGAGTGAGTCAGAAAGCTGGGGAGTGAGTCAGGAAGCTGGGGGGAGTGAGTCAGGAAGCTGGGGAGTGAGTCAGGAAGCTGGGGAGTGAGTCAGAAAGCTCGGGGAGTGAGTCAGAAAGCTGGGGAGTGAGTCAGGAAGCTGGGTGGTGTGAGTCAGAAAGCTGGGGAGTGAGTCAGGAAGCGGGGGAGTGAGTCAGAAAGTGGGGGAGTGAGTCAGGAAGCTGGGGAGTGAGTCAGGAAACTGGGGACTGAGTCAGGAAGCTGGGGAATGAGTCAGGAAGCTGGGAAGTGAGTCAGGAAGCTGGGGAGTGAGTCAGGAAGCTGGGAAGTGAGTCAGGAAGCTGGGGAGTGAGTCAGGAAGCTGGGGAGTGAGTCTGGAAGCTGGGAAATGAGTCAGGAAGCAGGTGAGTAAATCAGGAAGCGGGGGAGTGAGTCAGGAAGCTGGGAAGTGAGTCAGGAAGCTGGGGAATGAGTCAGGAAGCTGGGAAGTGAGTCAGGAAGCTGCGGAATGAGTCAGGAAGCAGGTGAGTGAGCCAGGAAGCAGGTGAGTAAGTCAGGAAGCGGGGGAGTGGGTCAGGAAGCTGAGAAGTGAGTCAGGAAGATGGGGAATGAGTCAGGAAGCAGGTGAGTGAGTCAGGAAGCGGGGGAGTGAGTCAGGAAGCTGGGGAGTGAGTCAGGAAGCGGGGAGTGAGTCAGGAAGCGGGGGAGTGAGTCAGGAAGCGGGGAGTGAGTCAGGAAGCGGGGGAGTGAGTCAGGAAGCGAGGGAGTGAGTCAGGAAGCGGGGGAGTGAGTCAGGAAGCGGGGGAGTGAGTCAGGAAGCGGGGGAGTGAGTCAGGAAGCGGGGGAGTGAGTCAGGAAGCGGGGGAGTGAATCAGGAAGCGGGGGAGTGAATCAGGAAGCGGGGGAGTGAGTCAGGAAGCGGGGGAGTGAGTCAGGAAGCGGGGGAGTGAGTCAGAAAGCGGGGGAGTGAGTCAGAAAGCTGGGGGAGTGAGTCAGGAAGCGGGGGAGTGAGTCAGGAAGCGGGGGAGTGAATCAGGAAGCGGGGGAGTGAGTCAGGAAGCGGGGGAGTGAGTCAGGAAGCGGTGGAGTGAGTCAGGAAGCGGGGGAGTGAATCAGGAAGCGGGGGAATGAGTCAGGAAGCGGGGGAATGAGTCAGGAAGCTGGGGAGTGAGTCAGGAAGCTGGGGAGTGAGTCAGGAAGCTGGGGAGTGAGTCAGGAAGCTGGGGAGTGAGTCAGGAAGCTGGGGAGTGAGTCAGGAAGCTGGGGAATGAGTCAGGAAGCTGGGAAGTGAGTCAAAAATCTGGGGAGTGAGTCAGGAAGCTGGGGAATGAGTCAGGAAGCTGGGAAGTGAGTCAGGAAGCTGGGGAACGAGTCAGGAAGCTGGAAAGTGAGTCAGGAAGCTGGGGAATGAGTCAGGAAGCAGGTGAGTGAGCCAGGAAGCAGGTGAGTAAGTCAGGAAGCGGGGGAGTGAGTCAGGAAGCTGGGAAGTGAGTCAGGTAGCGGGGGAGTGAGTCAGAAAGCGGGCGAGTGAGTCAGGAAGCGGGGGAGTGAGTCAGAAAGTGGGGGAGTGAGTCAGAAAGTGGGGGAGTGAGTCAGAAAGCTGGGGAGTGAGTCAGAAACCTGGGGAGTGAGTCAGAAAGCTGGGGAATGAGTCAGAAAGCTGGGGAGTGAGTCAGAAAGCGGGGTAGTGAGTCAGGAAGCGGGGGAGTGAGTCAGCAAGCGGGGGAGTGAGTCAGGAAGCGGGGGAGTGAGTCAGGAAGCGGGGGAGTGAGTCAGGAAGCGGGGGAGTGAATCAGGAAGCGGGGGAGTGAGTCAGGTAGCGGGGGAGTGAGTCAGGTAGCGGGGGAGTGAGTCAGGAAGCGGGGGAGTGAGTCAGGAAGCGGGGGAGTGAGTTAGGAAGCGGGGGAGTGAGTCAGAAAGCGGGGGAGTGAGTCAGGAAGCGGGGGAGTGAGTCAGGAAGCTGGGGAGTGAGTCAGAAAGCTGGGGAGAGAGTCAGAAAGCTGGGGAGTGAGTCAGAAAGCTGGGAGTGAGTCAGAAAGCTGGGGAGTGAGTCAGAAAGCTGGGGAGTGAGTCAGAAAGCTGGGGGAGTGAGTCAGAAAGCTGGGGAAGTGAGTCAGAAAGCTGGGGAGTGAGTCAGAAAGCTGGGGAGTGAGTCAGAAAGCTGGGGAGAGAGTCAGAAAGCTGGGGGAGTGAGTCAGAAAGCTGGGAAGTGAGTCAGAAAGCTGGGGAAGTGAGTCAGAAAGCTGGGGAGTGAGTCAGAAAGCTGGGGGAGTGAGTCAGAAAGCTGGGGAAGTGAGTCAGAAAGCTGGGGAAGTGAGTCAGAAAGCTGGGGAGTTAGTCAAAGCTAGGGAGTGAGTCAGAAAGCTGGGGAGTGAGTCAGAAAGCTGGGGAGTGAGTCAGAAAGCTGGGGAGTGAGTCAGAAAGCTGGGGAGTGAGTCAGAAAGCTGGGGAAGTGAGTCAGAAAGCTGGGGAGTGAGTCAGAAAGCTGGGGAAGTGAGTCAGAAAGCTAGGGGAGTGAGTCAGAAAGCTGGGGAGTGAGTCAGAAAGCGGGGGAGTGAGTCAGAAAGCTGGGGAAGTGAGTCAGAAAGCTGGGGAGTGAGTCAGAAAGCTGGGGAAGTGAGTCAGAAAGCTAGGGGAGTGAGTCAGAAAGCTGGGGAGTGAGTCAGAAAGCTGGGGGAGTGAGTCAGAAAGCTGGGGAAGTGAGTCAGAAAGCTGGGGAGTGAGTCAGAAAGCTGGGGAGTGAGTCAGAAAGCTGGGGAGTGAGTCAGAAAGCTGGGGAAGTGAGTCAGAAAGCTGGGAGTGAGTCAGAAAGCTGGGGAGTGAGTCAGAAAGCTGGGGAAGTGAGTCAGAAAGCTGGGGGAGTGAGTCAAAGCTAGGGAGTGAGTCAGAAAGCTAGGGGAGTGAGTCAGAAAGCTGGGGAGTGAGTCAGAAAGCTGGGGAGTGAGTCAGAAAGCTGGGGAAGTGAGTTAGAAAGCTGGGGAGTGAGTCAGAAAGCTGGGGAGTGAGTCAGAAAGCGGGGGAGGAGTCAGAAAGCTGGGAGTGAGTCAGAAAGCTGGGGAGTGAGTCAGAAAGCTGGGGAGTGAGTCAGAAAGCTGGGGAGTGAGTCAGAAAGCTGGGAAGTGAGTCAGAAAGCAGGGAAGTGAGTCAGAAAGCTGGGGAAGTGAGTCAGAAAGCTGGGGGAGTGAGTCAGAAAGTGGGGGAGTGAGTCAGGAAGCTGGGGAATGAGTCAGGAAGCTGGGGAGTGAGTCAGGAAGCTGGGAATGAGTCAGGAAGCAGGTGAGTAAGTCAGGAAGCGGGGGAGTGAGTCAGGAAGCTGGGAAGTGAGTCAGGAAGCGGGGGAGTGAGTCAGGAAGCGGGGAGAGAGTCAGGAAGCGGGGGAGAGAGTCAGAAAGCGGGGGAGAGAGTCAGGAAGCGGGGAAGTGAGTCAGAAAGCTGGGGAGTGAGTCAGAAAGCTGGGGAGTGAGTCAGAAAGCTGGGGAGTGAGTCAGAAAGCTGGGGGGAGTCAGAAAGCTGGGGGAGTGAGTCAGAAAGCTGGGGAGTGAGTCAGAAAGCTGGGGAAGTGAGTCAGAAAGCTGGGGAGTGAGTCAAAGCTAGGGAGTGAGTCAGAAAGCTAGGGGAGTGAGTCAGAAAGCTGGGGAGTGAGTCAGAAAGCTGGGGAGTGAGTCAGAAAGCTAGGGGAGTGAGTCAGAAAGCTGGGGAAGTGAGTCAGAAAGCTGGGAAGTGAGTCAGAAAGCTGGGGAGTGAGTCAGAAAGCTGGGGGAGTGAGTCAGGAAGCGGGGGAGTGAGTCAGAAAGTGGGGGAGTGAGTCAGGAAGCTGGGGAATGAGTCAGGAATATGTGGTACATGTTCTTGTGTCTAGGGATGTTGTGTGGTGACGTTTTGCTGCGTTGTGGTACTGCGGTTGTGTGTTGGGGATGGTTGTGGTGTTTTGTTCGGCCCTTCCGTGCTTCTTCCTGGGGCCTTCCTTGTTTGGGTTCTTTGTTCCCATGATTTTCTGGGTCCCTCACTCCTTGCCGGTCTTGCTGTTGCAGGCTTCGCTTTTCCATGTACATTGGATTCTCTGTACTCCCCTAGTGTCCTCACCTAGTTGTGCTTGCTGGGGATGAGCTTTGGCTCTTAGTCCCGCCTCTCACCTGTCATTCGACTTCTGTACAAGTTCTTGAGCTTTCTAGGCTATCTTATCTGCACTTGACGCTGGGTGTGGTGTTGGCCCCCGCCACTTCCCTTCCTCATGTGTTCCTTTTGTCTCCTATGGACACTGGTGTGCCTCTTCTCTTTTCTAGGCCCATTTGGGCATTCGGTTTCACATGTTTCCCCGTTAGTGTGCCCCATGTGTTCCTTGGCTTATATTTCTCTACCCTGTCGTTTCTTCTGAGGATTTTGCTTGTGGTGGTCATGTTTCCTCTGGATCTTCTGTCTCCCGAGGAGTGTTGGACATGTCCAGCGGCTTTGGTGTTGGTCCGGTCCCTTCGTTCCTGTTTGCTGCCTATCTTCTTCGTTCCTCAGCTTCCTTTTGTCCTACAAGTTGTGTGTTTTGTTTGTGTCTTTTGGCTCTCCTATTGCCTGGTTTCGATTCTGGTTCCTGGCTTTCCTGGCCTGTTGGCGTTTTTGGAGTCTCGCGGTGTCCCTTCTCGGGAGTCTGTCGGGGTCTTGGTCTCCAACCTCCTGGCGGCTCGCTGGCATAGGGATTTTTTCGGTACAGCAGACGTTCCATCTCCTCTGCCGGCTCGCGTTTCCGGCTCTGCCTGCTCGATGGTCGCACTTGGGGTCTTCCTGGGCTCCACTCCTCTTCTCTTCGGCTCACCTTCTCGGCTCTGCCTCGAGTCTCGCCTTCTGTTGGTGGCCAGGTGGCTTTGTTGCTGGTGTCCCACCTGCGTGCTTCTTCTTGGCGGCGGTCTTTTCTTTTCCATCTGACCTTTCTTAGGTGGCTGTGTTTTGTTGGCGTTGTCTTGTTCCCTGTTGTGGGGGTTCGGGGCCGTCATTTTGCCACATTGTCGCCTCGTGTCGTGTGGCGCTGGCGGAGCCTCTCAGCTTGTTTTCGGTGTTGATGTTACTTCTAACCATTCCGCAAGCTGTCTCATGCGTTGTTTCACCTCCGGCCTGCTCATGCGCCGCTTGTGCCGTCCTGTCGTTTGGGCAGAGTGCTCTTTTCTTTCTTATCTTCGGTTTATGGTGGCCCCTCCTGTTCTGGTTTTCTGCTCCTTCGGTCAGGGCGGTAGGTTTGTTCGTCTCCAGCCGTCTCCTTCTGGTCTGACAAAGATTGCGATTGCTGTTTTCTGGAGGGGTCCTTGGGTTTTTGATGCATGGTTGATTAGGCCGGGGGTGCATCGTGTTTTGTGGCCCGCGGCAGTTCTCCGCCGT